>JAJIBD010009597.1:0-62537 GCA_021461705.1 Cryptotis parvus
GCCTGTCATGGCCCTGAGCGCCCGGCTGGACTGACCCCGCAGCCCGTCGCATCGAGGAGCTCCAGCAGAGCCTTCGGAAGAAGGGATGCGGATCTGCGGGCCATGGAGGAGCGCTACCGCCGTTACGTGGACAAGGCGCGAACGGTGAGGGCCGCGGTGCGCCCCCGCCCCTTCCGCTCCGCTGCGTCCCAGCCTGTCCACCCGGGTAACCCCTGGCCGGCGGGGCTTCCCTCCCACCTCTAGGTCATGCAGACGCTGGAACCCAAGCAGCAGTCCCACGCGGGGGCCTCCCGGAACTCCACAGCCTGAGGGCGCAGCTGCGTGAGCGGGCAGCTTCGCATCCGGAGTCTAGAGGTCAGTCAGGGTACCCCCTAGGTCATTCGGGGCTGCCCTCACCCCTCCTTGCACCCCACCTCCCTGCGGACCCCTGAATTCTTGCTTCCGGGTAGATGGACTTTGAAAAGAGCCGCAGTCAACGGGGAGCAGGAGGAAAAACTGCTCATCAGCGCCTGGTATAACATGGTGAGTGTCGTGGGAGGGCAGGGCGTCCACCCCCAGCCCCACCTCCCCCCTGACCCCCATCCTGCCCCCTTTTCCAGGGCATGGCACTGCAGCAGCGAGTAGGGAGGAGCGGGTGCCCTCACATGGCCAGTCGTTCCTGGCACAGCAGCGACTGGCCACCACCGCCCGCCGGGCTCCTGGGTCGCCAGGTGCTTCTCAACACACGCCCCTGGACAAACAATGGGACCCCCAATCCTGCCACCCCCAACCGGTCAGGCTGGACACTCCCCAGCCGGTCAGGCCGGACACTCCCCAGCACCCCAGCACCCGAAATTTTGTGGGGTTGGGAGTGGGGCGTGTGAAGTCGTGGCATTTCCTGGGCGCCCCAGGAGGGACCGAGGGGTGAGGATGGGCTGGAGGTAGGTATGCCGGACTGGCTGGTGCCCGCAGCAATGTGATTCTGACCCTGCTCTTGTGTAAGAAGACGATAAGGACTCTCAGCTTGGCACAGTGGTAAGGGAGAGAAGACAGCTTAGACACACAACACTACTTTGAAATTACAAAACCAAAAAAGCAAAAAACAAAACCAAACAACCTCCAGGCCTGGTGTGTACTTACTACAGCGTGATCATTAGCATGCAGTGGGGTGTGGACCGGGACAGCTCAGCAAGGAGAAAGCCTGTCTGGCCGCCTCATGGTGATGCTTCCAGAGACAGGCGCTACCCAGGAAAATACACCCGAAGGTGATGCAGGTTCAGGAGGAAGGTGTGGAACGAGGGTCTTTGGGGACAGGGAGATGTAAGCAGTGCTTAGGAGGCCTGAGACCACACCAGCCAGTCTCACCCTGGTGACACAACTCAGCCCCCTGGCGTTGGGGGCCACAGTGGAGCTGGAGGCATGCGCTGAGCCTAGCTTGGCCCCTGCAGGTGGTGGAAGTCTCTCTGTCTCTTTGTTTTCCCCACACCTGCGATGCTCAAGGGTTACTCCTGCTTTTTTTCAGGCCACACCCGGCAATGCTTAGGGGTTACTCCTGTTGGTGCTCGGGGGACCATATGGGATGCCGGGGACTGAACCCACTCAGCCACATAAAAGGCAAACATCCTCCCGCTGTGCTATCGCTCCAGCCCCAACTCCTGCTTCTGTCCTCAGGGATTAGTCCTGGTGGGGCTTGGGAGACCTGTTAGGATTCTGGGGGTGGAACCTGGGTCGGCATGTGCCAAGTGTCTTCCCCACTGTACCGTGTGGCTCGGGCCGGCACTCAGCCCCTTTGAACTACCTCCCTGGGCTCGCTGCTCTGCCTCTTAATTTACTCCTTGGTTAAGGACTCCTGAGCTTAGACACGCCAGGATCCCTTCCCAAACCCTCAAGCCAGAGAGCCGCTGCTTGTCAACACCTCCAGGTAGACACAGGACTCAGGACAACGGATCCCCCATGAGTTCCCTCTGTTGTTCAAGATGTTTTCCGGTGTCTGGGGAAAGCCCCGCCCACTACCCGCCCCAGGACTGCCCGGAAGCAGAGTCCGGTCTCCACAGCCCCATGCCTGGCCTTTTCTTTAGAGCCACCACCTGGCCCAGAAACCTGGAACACGGGTCTGCATGCAAGAGGCCCAGGCTTGGTCACCAGCACCTTGTGGTCCTCTGGGCACTGAGCCAGGAGTATCCCTTGGACACTCTTAGGTAGGATTCCCCTCTACCCAATAAAATACAAACCTTGGGGCTGAGGAAGTATCTCGAGGGTAAAAGGTGAGCTGGGGCCGGGGAGCGATAGCACAGCGGGAGGGCGTTTGCCTTGTCCAGGCTGACCTGGGTTTGATCCCGGCATCTTAAATGGTTCCCCGGGCACAGCCAGGAGTCATTCCTGAGCGTGGGGCCAAGAATAACCGCTGAGCATTGACCGAATAAGAGGTAAAAGGTGGGAACCAGATGACTGTGCAGTGGGCAGAGCTGTCCCTGCGCTCAGTTGGCTTGTGTTCAGTCCCCAGCACCCCGCACGGTTCCCAAAGCAAAACAAAAAGGGATAACTGGAGCCCAGTATGTGGAAGCCTGGGGTAAGGTCCCCAGCTCCACGCTGTCCCCCAAGTGTCACCCGAAGTCCACCTCTCCTGAGCACCCAGGGTGCCACTAGGCGGAAACACTGACCAGACCCTTACCAGCTAAATGGGGAGAATCTTCCTTAGCACAGCACCAGAGATGAGGCACTTGACATCAGAGTTTTTTTTTAAAAAAACTCACTTTATTGAGCACGTATTATGTACAAACACTAAGATCCTCTGGATGCCCCTCACTATCCACTCACATTTTCATGCTCTGGAGAAAAAAAAAAAAGGCAGGAGATAGAGGGAGTCCTTCCTGGCAGCAGGGAGCCATCAGGGAGTAGGCAAGGACTGGCTGCTATTCAAAGACTGGAAGCAGCATATTGCTGGGAAATCAGTTCAGGTCCCCGGCCAGCTCGGGATCAATGGGACAGTGGTCAGCACGCAGACCTGCTCGCAAAGGTGTATGCAGCTTTTTTTTTTTTTTTTTTTGGGTCACACCCGGCAATGCCCAGGGGTTTCTCCTGGCTCTGCACTCAGGAATTACTCCTGGCGGTGCTCGGCGGACCATATGGGATGCCGAGGATTGAACCCGGGCCGGCACAGGCCGGCCGCGGCAAGGCAAACGCCCTACCCGCTGGGCTGTGGCTCCGCCCCTGTATGCAGCTTTCTGCCTAAGTGTTGGGGGGTCCCGGGGCTTGGTCCCCTGTCCTTGGGGATTATGACCCAGAGACTCAGGTCAGACTTTCCTCCTCCTCCCCAATGGGGCTGGGCAGCCAGGATGGAGCCGGGCCCCGAGGCGCGCCGCTGGCCCGTTGGTGAAGGGTTCCGGGGTGTGGCGGCCGAGGGAGCTCAGGGCCCTCAGGCTCCGGCCTCGTAGGCCAGGCTCGATCAGCGCCTCCCCCCCACGTGCACCCCGGGGCCTGCGCCGTCGTGGCCGCCGCCGCACGTGCAGCTGGGCGCGGTGGACGTCTCCGACACGCAGCTGTTCTTACGTCGCAGCACCAACAGGCGTCGGCCCAATAGGCCCCCCCAGCGCCGGCTGCGCTGCCCGCACCAGCTGGCAGGAGGCGCTGCACGAAGTCACCTTGCGCGTCGCCCAGCCTCACGTCCACACCGTCCATCCTTTGGAACTGCATGTCCTCCTTGGCCAGCCTGGCGTGAAGGACTGGGTCAAGAAGGGAGTGGGGAGGCGGGGCGTGCCTCTCTCAATGACTGACTGCGTTAATCACAAGCAGCTTCGGCTTCTGGTTCTCCCCCCCTCCAGGAATGGCTCCGGTCCCCGTCGGACCCTCCTCTCTAGTTCAAACTCCACCTACCCCAGTCCCCAGTGACTCAGTCCCTAGGGGCCTGGAGTGATAGTACAGTGGGCACGCGCACGACCCAGGATCCATCCCTGGCACCTCATAGGGTCCCCCTCGCCCCAGGAGCCTGCCAGGAGTGATCCCTGAGCTCAGACCCAGGAGCACTGCCGGGCATGGGACCGCCTCCCCCTCCAAAAAAAGTCTCAGTCCCAAAACCTAATGGTTTGCCACCAAGCCCTGTCCCTGAGCCTAATGTGCTCTTCAATTCAAGCTGTAAATCTAGCTCCAGTCACAATGCCCACTTTTTTTTTTTTGCTTTTTGGGTCACACCTGGCAATGCTCAGAGGTTACTCCTGGCTCTGCACTCAGGAATTACTCCTGGCGGTGCTCAGGGGGACCATATGGGATGCTGGGGGATCGAACCGGGTCGGACGCGTGCAAGGCAAACGCCCTACCCGCTGGACTATCGCTCTCCAGCCCCCTCCCACCTTTTTTGGTTTTTTTTTTTTTTTTTTTTTGGATTTTGGGCCACACCTGGAATACCATGGGTAATTTCTGGCTCTGCACTCAGTAATTACGCCTGGCGATGATGCTCAGAGGACCATAAGCGATGCCGGAGGATACAACCCAGGTACATAACTGGCGAGGCAAGCTCCCGGCACTGCCCCCGCCCACCCCAGGCTTAAGCCACGCCCCAAAAACGAAACCACGCCCCACGTGTAGCCACGCCCACAGCCGTCAGCCCCGCCCTGATCCACAGGCTCACGTTATGTCGAAGGTGGACCCCTGGAAGGAAGGCTGCTGCAGTAGGAAGGCGGTGGCCGCCGTGTAGGGGGCGCGAGCCTCGGTAGCATCCCAGTACAGGTCCTTCTCCATTATGGCGAGGTCATCGTACATCTCGTCCACGGCCAGCATGGACACCTGCGGGGTGGGGCGGGGTGAGGCGTGGCCAGCATGGGCCTCCGGTGGAGCGGGGCCACTCGATATGGGGCGGGGAGCAGAACTCACCTGGAAGTTGCGGTCGATCAGAAAATTGGTCTCAAAGTCGTCATCGTCCTCTCCAAAGGGGTTGATGAGCTGCTCGGCTACCTGAGTGGAGAAGGAGGAGGTGGGCGGAGCTCTGAGTGCCCTGGTGCGCCCCACCCTGGCGCCCGTCCTGGGGTTCTCCCCCGCCCATACGTGCCTTGAGCCAGCCGGCGTAGAAGAAGAACTGCAGCAGGGTGAAGATGGGCACGCACAGATCTAAGTTGTGGCCGGTGTAGCCCTGCGCGGGGTCCAGGAACTGGCGCCCAATCAGGCAGGCCAGAAAGTAGCTGTACACCGCGATCGTCACCACCTGGGGAGGGAACACCCGGCTGCCAGGTCAGGGTTCTCTTGACTTCCGGGTCACGGTGAGACCAGGGCAGGGGATGGAGAAGTCTTAGCTAGCTGCCCCTCCCGGACTCCCTTGTGACCAGACCGTGATTGAGGGTTACCTGAGTATAGACGAGGGGTATGCTGATCCAGTCGTAGTGAAAGAGCATCCCACACTTGGCCCGAACGCTGTCAGTTCCTAGGGGTGGGGTGGACAGAATACAAGCCTTGGCGTCTGAACATAGGACAGCAGGTTGGGCGCTTGCTTTGCACGCTGCCGGCTGGTTTCCATCGTTGGCATCCCATATGGTACCCTGGGCACTGCCTGGAGTGATGGATTCCTGAGCACAAACCCAGGAGGAAGCCTTGAGCATCGTCAGGTGTGGCCCCAAAACAAACAAAAGGAATACAAGTCACAGGGTTGGGGGGGCTGCAATGTGAATTCAAAAGTGGGTCTTCCCAATGGAGGTGAGCGGCTGCCTGTGGAAGGTGTGAGGTGGGCACCTTCATGCCCCACGTCCTGAAGGAGACATTTCATGAACGATACATAGATGTGAGAAGCCCATGCAACTAGCCCATGCAACTAGTGGCTTCCCTTGGAGGCCCGGAAGAAATGCTCCATTACAGAGCTGGAATCTTTCCTGGAAGATCATTGAGAAACAGTAGAGTAACATAATTTATTTTTTTACAATGCCAGAGGCTTAGGGGATGGAACTCAGGGTCTTTTTTTTTTTGGGGGTCACACCCAGCAATGCTCAGGGGTTACTCCTGGCTCTGCACTCAGGAATTACTCCTGGCGGTGCTTGGGGGACCATATGGAATGCTGGGGATAAAACCCGGCCGGCATGGGCCGGCTGCATGCAAGGCAAACGCCCTACCCGCTGGGCTATCGCTCCGGCTCCTGGAACTCAGGGTCTTATCCTGAGTCATGTACTCTACTACTACACCACACCCCGGCCCTTCCCTGTATATATTTGTATATATGTAGATTTATTTGTATCGTTTTGGAAGCTTCGCACCTGGCAGTGTTCAGGGGACCATGAGCCCGCAGTGGGAAACAGCCTGCTGCATGCGAGGCGTGCACCTCCCCAGCTGAGCCCTGGCCCTAGGCATCCCCTTCTTCCTCATTTTCTAGGCACTGTCTCCCAGCCAACCTCTAGCAGTAGCTTCAGGGCGCTGTTGTCACGGATGCGGCCCTCCCCGGCGGGCCTGCGCCGCCAAGTTGGAAAACCAGACGCAGGGCACCCAATATTTGTTGTAGGAGGAATTCAAGTTCTCGAATTTCTTGCGCTCCTCGCGGGTCATAAACCCTGGGGGCGGGGAGTTCCGTGGTTACTGGCCCCGCCCCTCACCACGAGGCCACGCCCCTGCCCGCTAGGCCACGCCCCTCCCAGTCTGCGGGAAACTCACCAGCCTCCACCACGTGGTCGATGGTGGGGAAGCGTTTGAAGACCGCGGTGCTGACCGAGCGCAGGATGAGCACGGCCGAGAGCCCCTGCGTAGCGCATGAGCGTGCGGCGGTAGAGGCGGCCGCGCTCGTCGCGCCCGATGCACCGTGCCCGCCACCACACACATGAGCCCGTCGGGTAACGGCATGCAGAGGTACTGGTTCCACCAGCGGTTCACCACCAGCGTCACGTAGAAGCCTGAAGGAGACCGGAACCCCGGCACTTAGGAGGTGTTTAGGGACCCAGGCACGCCATGTCCGGTCGCCTTAGGGACACTGATACCCGGCAAGATAGTGGCTTAGGGACCATGCAAAGCCACTGGGCACAGTAATATCGTCTGTGACTCCAGCTTAGAGAGCCTGAAAGACCATGCTGGAGGATCCCGGGAAGTCTCCGAGGTCTGAGAAACGTACACACACACACACAAAACACACACACACACACACACACACACACACACACACACACGCTTGACTTTTTGGCGGGGTGGGGTGGGGTGTGAATTTAATAATCTATGCAGAAAGAAAAAGGCAAGGGGCTGGAGCCATAGTAGAGTGGAAGGGTGCTTGCCTTGCACATGGCGGACCCCACTGCAGTCCCCAGAGCCCCCAAGAATGATCTGAGTATAGCTCTGCGTGTGGCCACCCCAAAACAAACAAACAAACAAACAAAATAGGCCCGGAGAGATGGTACAGAGAGAGGGGAGGGGGAGGTTGCCTCAGGAGATAAACCCCCGTTTAATCACTGGCATCCCAGGGTCCCTGAGCACCTCCAGGAGTCATTTCAAAGCCCATGGCTTTACCAGTTATGGTCCCAAACACCCCCATCTCCCAAATAAAAGTATCTCTGCAGCTGGGAGCCTCAAAGGTGTCCGGACCACAAGCCTAGGGAGTGCCCAAGGGGCCTTCATACCCAAGCGGCATTCACGGTCTCCGGATGGACCCCGTCCCCAGACCTGTAGGAGGGGAGAGACGAGGGGACCGGAGGCGTGGGGACGCTGGGTTTAAGGAATGGTCCCCCTGAGGCATGGAGGCAGCGGGGATGCGGGTTTTGCGGAGACCGCCCCGACCCGCCAGAGGACGCGCACGCACCCAGGACGAAGGACACCGGGATGAGGTTGGCGTACTGGTCGCAGTAAATGACCACCTTCTCGAGTAGCGCTTCTGGTCTTCGGACAGAACCAGGCTGCGTGCAAGGCCGAGGATCCGGGAGGTCAGGTGGGCGCGTGGGGCCGTCACCCCGCACCCCGCTGCCTCGCACCCCGACACCCCGCACCCGCCACTCGCCACCCCTGCACCAGGCACCCCGCACCCGCCACCTAGCACCCGCCGCCTCGCCTCCGCCACCCCGCACCCGGCACCCCGCCACCCCGCTGCCTCTCACCCCGCCACCCTGCACCTGGCACACCGCACCCCACTTCCCCGCACCCGCCACCCCGCACCCGCCACCCCGCACCCCGCCGCCTCGCACCCGCCACCCCGCGCCGGGCACCCCGCACCCGCCTCCAAGCACCTGCCGCTTCTCACCCCGCCACCCACCCCACACCCCGCCGCCCCGCACCCCACACCTCCTGCCCCGTACCCGCCACCCTGCGCCCGCCACCCCGCACCGCCCCCGCGCCCCGCCGTCTCCTGGCACCCCGCGCCCGCCGCGCACCGGTAGGCGGCGCTCAGCGCCATGTAGAGGCCGAGGAAGCAGAGCAGCTCCCGCCACAGCAGTTTGTAGATGCTCCCGCGCCACAGCAGCAGCAGCTGCGAGAAGCCTCCGAAGCGCGCATTGGCCACGCGCGCCGTGTAGGTGACGGTCATCGCGGCGGCCCGACGGGACGGGGCTCGGCCACACCCGGGCCTGTGGGCGCAGGGACACGGGGCTGGGGGCTGCGGGCGGGACCGGCTACGTGTCCCGTCCCGCGCCCCAGTCACCTCCCTACTCTGTCGCGGGCCTGTGTCCTCCCAGTCTGACCAGACGCCGTCCCGGTCCCCTCCCAGCTGCCGTCTCGCAGGCCGTCCTTTCCCTGGACTCCAGGAGCCAGCGCCTGGCGCCGCCTCCCTATCCCTATCCCGTCACCTCCAGTTCTCGGGTGCGTGGGTCCCGCTCTGCGCCCTCTCGTTCCCCTTACCTTGGTGACCGTCTCGTCGACACCCGGCGCCCCCAGCCTCTCTCAGAGTCCAAACCTGCCTGACCCCAACCCCTCTCTCTCAGTCCCACCTCTGCCCCGCCCCCCCCCCTCACTCCCAGCCTGTCCATTGTCCCAGCTCGTCCTTCGAAAGCCCTTGAATTCCTGTCCCCAGCCCCCCAGGCCCCCACATGCACGGCCTGATGCTTCCAGCCTTGGGCTGGTTATATCCGCAGCAGCTGCCCAGCCTGTCCACGTCCATTTAATGACCCCCACCTCCCCTGCTTCTGCACCCTTCTTAACTGCCCGGCCGGTATCTCCCCTGCAGCTTAATAAGCCTCCACTCCTCACCCCGGGGACCTGTCCGTCCTGAGTGCCCTCTTCCCCAGGCTCTGGTCCTTCTCACCTGGTGGCTGGGTTCTGGGACACTCGGGGAAGGACTGTATGAGCGGTGGCTTCAGCACTGGGTGGGGTTGAAGACAGACCCTGGGTGTGAAGGCGCCAGGGGAGTGGGCGGGGTTCAGTCCAGAGACCCGCCCCCTGGCCTCTGTCTGCTGCTAAACTTCATTTGGAGAAGCCAGAGTTGTTACCTGGGGCAGGGGGTAAACCACCCTCTGCTTCCTGCTCCTCAGGGTCCCTCTGCCGGGCAGCGCCAGGGATTTAAGGAAGGGGCAGGCCTCCTTCCCAGGCTTCTTCTCTCTCTCTCTCTCTCTCTCTCTCTCTCTCTCTCTCTCTCTGAGCTTCTGACTGCACTGTCACACAGTCCCTATTACCTGGGGAAGGCTGGAAGACCCCTGAGGGCTGCAGCATGAGCTGGTGTAGGGAGCTTGGAGTCCTCTCCCCAGATACCACCAGGTATGCTCCCAAACACACACACACACACACACACACACACACACACACACGCGCGCAAGGGGCCAAAGCGATAGGACAGTGGGGAGGGCATTTGCCTTCCACGTGATCAACACAGGTTCGTCCAGGCATTCCATAGGGTCCCGCAGCAGTGCCATATGTGATTCCTGAGTGCAGAGCCAGGAGTAACCCCGATCACTGATAGGTGTGACCCCCCCAAAGAAACAGGAAACAAAAGACAAAGAAACACTAACATCCTAGACCCAGAGGCAACTCCGGCAATCATGGTGACGTGGGACAGAACACAAGCTCACAGGCGCTTCTCAGGGTGACCAAGGGGACCCCACATGGTGTCCCACACGCCTCCCAGTGCTGACACTTTGAGGTTATACGTTGGGGGATTCTTCGGCTGGAGAGCTAGTATGGCACTTGCCTCACACACAGCTGACCTGGGTTTGATCCCTGGCCCCCAGGAAGCCCCTGTGCCCTGCTAGGCATGATTCCTAAGTGCAGAGCAGTCTCTGGGCCCCCTCAAAAAACAAAACAAAACGGGGACTTTTTTTTTTTTTTTTGCTTTTTGGGTCACACCCAACGGTGCTCAGGGGTTGCTCCTGGCTCTGCACTCAGGGAAATACTCCTGGAGGTGCTCAGGGGACCATATGGGATGCTGGGGATGGAACCCAGGTTGGCTGCGTGCAAGGCAAACGCCCTCCCGCTGGGCTATCGCTCCGGCCCCAGGGACTTCATGACTCTTGCTTCAGATTTGTTCTTTGGGGTCTTTCTTTGGGAGCTTTATTTCCTTGGGGAAGGTCCATACACAGCAGTGCCCAGGGTTTATTCCTGGCTCTGTGTTTGGGGACCACAGGTGAGGCTAGGGATTGAATCGGATCCCTAATCCTTGCGCACTAACTCTCCGAATCCTGATGGCTTTTTCTCCACCTTTGGCATTTTCTTCCGAGATGCGTGGGAGGGAGGACAAACTGCCACGCAGGAGCACTGCACTAGGGTGCTCCCACCGTCCCCACCTCGCAAGAGCATCAAGCGGGTGCAAACCCCTGCATGCAAACCGCCTCGCCAGCTGCTCTCTCGGCCCCAGGCGCAGCTGCAGCCCCTCGCGGACAGAGGGAGTGTCCGCCTCAGGAGGGAGTCGGGCAGCTCCTTAGCTTTGTCTTCACGGCAAAGACACATTATGTCATAGTAAATCCCTGAGCCCCACAGATAGGGCAGCAGCAGCAGAGGCGCATGCCAGGGTCGTGGCTGACCTGGGCTCTATCCCAGATACCACACAGGTCCCCTGAGTACCCCTGAGTACCCCTAAGAGTAGCCCCCTTTTTTGAGCATTTGGGTCACACCCAGCAATGCTCAGGGGTTACTCCTGGCTCTGCACTCAGGAATTACTCCTGGTGGTGCTTGGGGACTATATGGGATGCCGGGGATTGAACCCAGGTCCGGCCACATGCGAGGCAAATGCTTTACCCACTGTGCTATGGCTCCAGCCCCCCAAAATAAGTCTTTTTTTTTTTTTTTTGCTTTTTTGGGTCATACCCGGCAATGCTCAGGGGTTACTCCTGGCTCTGCACTCAGGAATTACTCCTGGCGGTGCTCGGGGGACCATATGGGACGCCGAGGATCGAACCCGGGCCAGCATGGGCCGGCCGTGCAAGGCAAATGCCCTACCCGCTTGGCTATCGCTCTGGCACCCCCAAAAAAAGAAGTCTTAATAGCAACTTCTCCATAATCAACCCCCAACCCAGGTCACGCTGACCTTGGGCACGCCTCCACCCCTCACCCGCATCTGCACACACAGTCCATACACACCCCTCAGCATTGCTGAGTACACATTGGGGACTAAAGGCTTATCCCTGCACACACAGAGGCGCCCCGGCAGGAGCCTACACGGGGACAGCCCAGGATATCCCAAACTTGATCACTGAGTGTGTCGTGAGAGCTTCAGAGGATCAGGGGGTCCCAGCCCCAGGAGGTGCCTGGGGGAAGCCCTAAGTGTGAGGCCACTTCGTGTCTGTGTGAGCGTGTCAGCCTAGACAGAGCCCACAGTCCAGCCCGCCCGGAAGCCCTGTGCTGAGGACTCCGTGTTCCCAGCCGGCAGATGTCTGCCCCACCCGGGGCAATTAGGAACCTGCCCGGGCTGCCACCCCTCGGACCTGTGCCTCCGCTGTCCAGCTGCTGGATAGCCTATAAAAGGGGGCGAGGGGCTAGCTGTGGGACGTGGGGAGGCGCCAGGACACTGTCCACCACCAGTCCTCACCTCCCTCCTCCTCCAGCTTATACCCTGCGCTCAGGTGGTGTCCCCTGCACTGGGGATGCCGGGACCCGCTGCGCTGGGCTGGGTTACCCGCAAGTGACTAACACGCGACCACAGGAGCTGCCGTCTGGATTTCATCTCCCAGGGTCCTCTGCGCCTGGGGGTGCATGAGGCTGATTTGCGGTTCCTGGCTTTCCCATGAGGGGAAACTGAGGCCCAGAAGACACCTGGCTTGTCTTGCCTGGGCGTCCGAGGCTCCTGGCCCCACCTCGTGCCTGTTTACCTGGGCTGCCCCGATCTGTCCACGCCCAGGAGTGGGGGGGACACGTCCAGGCTCGTGGCTGGGTTCCCTTACGCTACACCCTGACACGCCCAGGTGTGTAGAGCCTGAGCACTTCCTGACTCATGCTTTGTTCTGTGGTGGGGGAAGCGGCCCCCTCCCCAGCCAGCTGGGGCTCAGCTCTTGCTAACAGCCAAGGTCTCGGCCACCCTGGGCTGGCAGGGGGAGGCTGAAGCGCTGGAGGGAGCGTGGGGAGCTGCCAGGCGCTTCCAGCCGCCGTGGGCCTGTGCCTCACGCCAGGGCCCTGCTGCGCTTCCTCAGGGTGAGGGCAGAGGTGTCTGCTGAGCTCGGCTCTTTGGCCCCTAATGGGAACCCCTAGTGCAGCCCCGTGCTGGGGTGGGGGTTTGTGGATTTTAATCCCCAGCCTGGCCAACCAGGCTCTGCCCGGGGCGCCCACTAATTCCCAACTGAACAGCAGGAGGGCAGGGCTGGCCACTGCCTAATCCGCTCCCCACCGGCCTCTGGCTGGCCCCGGCCTCTGGGTTCTCACGCTCTGAGCCTGGGAGCAGGTGGATAGTGGCTGCTTTCTTGTCCCACTGTCCCCTTCTGGCATTTCAGACTCAGCAGGGACCCACCCCCCCTTTTACCCGCGCTCTCCAGAGCGAGACACGGGTACCCCCTTCCTAAACCGCAGTCCTGCGACAGCAATGCTGAGTCATCAGCCACACCAAGTCCGCTGTGAGTTCGCTCAGTGATGATGGCAGCTTGATGCAGTGCACAACCTGGACGACTGCACCAGGAGGCTCCAGCCCCAATGCCCCATCTGACCAAGGCAACATTTACCGCGGTTCAAGGTCATTTTATTGAGGAACAAGAGGCAGGGAGAGGTGGGGGGGCAGCTTCAGCCCCCACCCCCGCCAGGGAGACGGAACCCCCTCCCAGCCTCCCCAAGTGACTCCCTCTCTCCTCTGGAATGAGGGAGGACTTTGTGCAAACTCAGCCCTGGGATGGGGTGGGGACAGCGACTGTGCTACTGGGCACTGGGGGGCTTATAGGGCTCCAGGAGGAGGGCGGAGAAGGTGTTGACCTTGTCAGCCCCCGCACTTCATGGGGGAGCAGAGGCAGCTTCACGATGTGGAAATCCTCGTAAAGATCCTCCATCTGTGGGACCAGCAGCAGGGAGAGACAGAGGGGCTCAGGTGAGGCCAGGGGTCCCCTCTAGGTCACGCCCAATCCCCAAGCACGAGAATATGCAGGGCTGGGGAATCAGGGGGGACAGAACAGCTGGTCCTTGACCACAGGTCTGGACTGGACAGGCCAGAGACCAGGGAGACAAGGAGTGTTTTCCTTAAATTTGGAGGTGCAGGGGCTGGAGCAATAGCACAGCAGGGGAGGGTCGTTTGTCTCGCACGTGGCCGACCTAGGTTTGATCCCCAGCACCTGATATGGTCCCCTGAGTACTGGTAGGATTAATTCCACAGTGCAGAGCCAGGAGTAACCCTGAGCATTGCTGGGTGTGACCCAAGAAAGAAAAAAAAAAAGCAATTGGAGGCACCCAGGCCAGAGTGATAGGACACAGGGGGAGCATTTGCCTTGATGCGGCTGAACCTGGGTTTGATCCCTTGTATTTTTTGCTTTTTTGGGACACACCTGGCGATGCTCACAGACATGGGGCAGACTCACAGACATGGGAAGACTCACAGACATGGGGCAGACTCACAGACATGTGGCAGAGCTGCTACTGGCTTTCCCTGTGCCCAGCCGCTCATGAGTTGCCCGGGGAGGGATGGCAGGTTCTAGCCCTGGCCCGCCACCCCAGCAGAGCCTCGCAACAAGCCAGACGACTCCCCACTCCATGAGGACCTCCATTTTCCACATCCGGACTTCCCCCTCGTCAGATCTCCACCCAGCAGACCAGCGGCCGTGGCGGTTCATCAATAAATGCTGGATTTTGAGATGACTACAAGAGTATGCTACCCGCACAGCAGAGCCTGGCAAGCTACCTGTGTCGTATTTGATATGCCAAATACCAGTAACAATTATAGACCTCATTCCCATGACCTGATGGAATGGTTTGAGGCTCTTTATGTTCCTGGAGCAAGCAGGTGCCTTTGGGCTCTACCAGCATGAGACAGGGCATATGGAGATGTTCCTGGTGCCCACTCGAGCCAATTGATGATGAACGGGAAGACAGTGAGACAGTGACAGTGATCCCAGAAGGCTCCCAGCCTTCCAGGAGTGATATCTGAATGCAGAGCCTGGAATAAGCCCTGAGTACTGCCGTATCACCCCCCAAAAAATAAAACATTTGGGGGGCTGCAGAGAAATCATTCATGGCAGGGCTGTGTGGTGTCAGGACCCAACTCCTGTGTCCTGTGGGCACGGCAGGGGCCTCATCTGCTGCTGCTCTTGCCTCAGCGCCTCCGTCCTCTGCTCAGGACGGCGGTGGCTCCTGGCGGGGCTCACGGGCACTGTGCATGCTCTGACTGATCAGGGCTTGGCTGCGTGGGGCCGGCACCCCACCTACCTGCTGCATGACCTCTCAGGCTGCACACCTGGGTTTCTCTCCCTAGGGAGTGGCATGGGGTGCTGTCTTTCCAGGACCCCGGCTCCGGGTCTCAGTTGCCACCGTGGAGGCAACACCGGGCAAAGGAACCTGAGCACTCCTGAGTCCCGGCACCTGGGAGCTCAAGAGCTCCCTGGATCAGGGAGGGAGCACAGGGGCCTGGGTTCGATTCCTGGCATGGACACTGAAGTTTGTGCCCCAAGAACCACCGGGAGTAAAAGAAAAGGGGGAAAGGAGCGATAGTACAGTGGAGGGGCGTTTGCTTTGCATGCGGACGACCTGGAGTCAATCCCGGCATCCCGTATGGTCCCCGAGCACCGCCAGGAGTAATTCCTGAGTGCAGAGCCAGGAGTGTGACCCAAAAAGAAAAAAAAAAAGTTATTACAGGAGCCGGAGCCATAGCACAGTGGGTAGGGCATTTGCCTTGTATGCGACCAACCCAGGTTCAATTCCCGGCATCCCGTTTGGTCCCCGAGCCCCGCCAGGAGTGATTCCTGAGCATCACGGGTATGAACCAAAAGGCAAAACCCAAAACCACAGGGAGTCGCCCCAGGTCAGCATGTGTGATCCATGTGGCCTGGGCCGAGTCGCCTCCGGGGCCACAGGCACCGAGACGCACCTGGTCCAGGTATTTGGCCTGGATTTTGTGGCGGGCCTCCACACATCTTGCACGGCTTGTCGGGGTCAGGGAAGACGAGCTGGTTGACAATGATGTTGTGTGTGTCGATCCTGCACTTGGCCAGCTCCTGGATCAGCCGCTCCGCCTCGTACAGCGAGAGAAACTCCGCGATGCACACGCAGATGAACGTGGTCTGCTCCTGCGGGCGCTGGGTGGGCGGGACACGCATGGGCACGGGTGGGCGGGACACGCATGGGCACGGGTGGGCGGGACACGCATGGGCACGGGTGGGCGGGACACGCATGGGCACGGGTGGGCGGGCACGATGGGCGCTGTGGGCGGGGCATGCAGGGCCCTGAGGGTGGGTCCTGCCCAGGCGACCAGTTCTGATCCCACTGCCCCTCGTGACCCACGGGCCCTTCAACTGCTTGCTGAGGGAATGGAGGCCCCGCCGCCCGCCCCTCGCCACCCGGGACTCACTGAGGTAGCGGAGACCCACCCCGCCCCACACTCACGGGGTCCTTGAACTGCTCGCTGACGGAGCGGATCACGGGCAGCGTCTCCTCCAGCTTGGAGGCCAGCTGGTCAGCGTTCATGTCCCCGAGGCCCAGCATGTTACACATCTGTGGAGGGATGTGGGAGGCTATTGGCAGCCCTGACTCACCCCTGGAGGGGACCCGCCGAGCCCCCAATACTGCAGGCTGGTGGCCGACCACCTGAGCTGAGGGTGACACCCCAGCTTTCTTTTTTGGGGTGTCGGCCAGACCCTGCAGCGCTTGGGCCTGACTCCTGGCTCTGTGCTCAGGAACCCTAGGGGAGCTGGGGATTGAACTCAGGTAGTCCGAGTACAAGGCCCTCCCACTGTTTATTGCTCAGGCCCTGACATCTAAGCTCTGCCTTGTTATTTTATTATTATTGTTATTTGCTTTTTTGGGTCACCTGGTGATGCTCAGAGGTTGTTCCTGGCTCTGCACTCAGGAATTACTACTGGCAGTGCTAAGGGGGCGGGGATACCATATTGGATACTGGGGACCAAACCCGGTCAGCCAGCGTGCAAGGTGAACGCCCTACCTGCTGGACTATCATTCCGCACCTAAGCTCTGCCCTTTACCCATTTATCCATTTATCTATTTATTCATCTTGGTATCTATGGCAATGCTCAGGGGTTACTCCTGGCTCTACACTCAGGAACTACTCCTGGCAGTGCTTGGGGACCATATGGGATGCCGGGATTGAATCCAGGTCGGCCGCATGCAAGGCAAATGCCTACCCACTGGCATGAAGCTCTGCCCTTTAAAGTGGAGGGAAGCCCAGAGCGATAGCACAGCAGGTAGGGCGTTTGCCTTGCACGCAGCCGACCCGGGTTCGATCCCCGGCATCCCATAAGGTTCCCCTGAGCACTGCCAGGAGTAAGTCCTAAGCAAAGAGCCAGGAGTAACCCCTGAGTATCGCCGGTATGACCCAAAAGCAAAAATAAATAATGTGGAGGGCACCCTGGAGGCAAAGGCCTGTTCTTTGGCACCTGCCCTTGGCCCCTTGGCATCGCAGCGCCTCTGTGCTAAGAGGCAGGACTTGCTGGGGCAGTGTCTGGAAGAGAGAAGGTGCTCCAGACCCAGGGTCCCGGAGAGGACCCCCACAAGCGAAGGGGGTGCTAGGGCTGCCCCACTAGTAACAGATCATGGGTGCATGCCACCAGCTCCATTTCACAAGGGCAGGCCCAGGGAAGCCCAGAGACTTTCTTGGGGTCCCAGAGCTGGCAACCCAAAACCAGCTCGGTGCCCTGTTCCAGAACACAAGCTTTTCATTTGCAACTCCCTTAGGGGACCAGGGGGACAGTCCTCGGGCCTGTGAGAGCCCCACCCTCACTGGGGAGCAGGGCAAAGGCTGAACTGAGCCCCTGGCCGCTGCCATCCCCCCCACCCCCGCCTGCCTGTGAAATGAAGGGGCTGATCTGGTTCTTGATCTGCATGAGGCGCCCCAGGCCGCGCCTCCACGATGGTGGGGAAGTTGAGCAGCCGCAGCGTGTGGCCTGTGGGCGCCGTGTCGAACACCACCACGGAGAAGTTCATGCCTTTCACCAGCCTGCGGGAGGGAGGTGGGCCTCAGGGCTATGGGGTGGCCGATGGCCCCGCCCCACGGACCCGCCCGCCAGCGCGCGGACCTCATGACCTCGGCGTAGCTCATGGCCTCGTCGATGCCGGGAAGGCGCTCATGGCCTCCCTGCATCATCTTCTTGCCCATGCTCAGCATACTGTCTTCCTCGAAGAACTCGTCGGGCAGCTCAGCCACGCCCGAGGCTGGGGTCTATCTCCTGGGGGCAGAACAGGGCGCCTGGTGCCGGGTGGAGGGGTGGGGCCCTCCTGCTGGCGGGAGGAGTTGGCCTGAACCCTAGTGTGGTCCCCAGGAGCAGGGGTCCCCAGGACCCACCCCCTCCCCTCTAAGCCCTCGGCCCCAGCAAAGCCACGAGGGCGCCCTCCCCCTCCACAACATTCCGCTCCCACCCGGGTCTAGCCGCCTGTCTACTAGAACCACTCCTGCAGCCAGAGGGAACCTCGCAAAATGCGAACGGGCAGACGCAAGTGGTCCTGGCTCCCAACACACGCCGTGCAGGCTTGAATTCAACTCCTGAAGCTGCCCCATGCTCTGGGCAGGACCCCGGCGGCTCTGCTCTGTGCGATTCTCGGCACCACAAGTGATTCCCGGTCACTCCCGAGCCAGGCCTGTGACCGTAACTAAAGCAGCCAATCGCCAGTCAGCACCGCAATTAAACTGTCCAATCACAAGGGGCCGCGGTAACTAAGGCAGCCAATCGCCGATAAGCACCGGGACACGGCCTCTCGCTCGTGACTAAAGCGCCCTATCAGCGGTGTCCAATCCCTGAGCAGCGCAATCCACAGCCACAGGGAGCACCACAACACTGCGGGGGTGAGGGTCCACGAGAAGCGCGAAGCCCTCCGAGCCCCTGCACAGGCACAAGCAATGCAAAGTGCTGAGTTCGGGTGCGAGCACCACGAGTGGGAGCAGCACTGCTGGGCCTGGGTCAGCGCCTGCTGACCACATGGACAGCGGGGAAACAACCTGGCCTTGCTAAATCTGGATCTTTTTTTTTTTTTTCTTTTTTGGGTCACACCCGGTAATGCTGAGGGGTTTCTCCTGGCTCTGCACTCAGGAATTACTCCTGGTAGTGCTGGGGGGGGGGAGGGGAGGACGACCCATATGGGATGCCGGTGATCGAATCCGGCCGGCATGGGCCGGCAGTGTGCAAGGCAACGCCCTACCCGTTGGGCTATCGCTCTGGCCCTGGATCATTTTCTTTATTAAAGTTGCGATCAATACTGAAGTGGCAACAGCAATTGGTGGGCAGTGTGGTCCTCTGAAGGTCCCACTGACCACCCTGACGTCGACCTCTCACTCGGTCGGTCTCTGACCTCCTCCCTGTTCGGCCAACATTCCTCAAGCTCCGACCCCTCAGGCGGTAGGGGAGGGGACACCAACGGAGGGTCAGGGGATGGGGTGGGCTGTTCGCAGGAACGGCAAGACAGGGGCTACTGCCAGAATGCGGAGCCCCTGGGGCCACTCACCATGGCGAAGAGGTTGTCATAGCCTTTGACCTTGGTGGGCACCTTGGAGAACTTCTGGTCAAAGGCGTCGGAGATGTTGTGGGCGGGGTCCGTGGATATGATGAGCACACTCTCCCCCCCTTGGACAGCTGGACGGCCAGGCTGCAGCTGGGCAGGTCAGGGTCGAGAAGTGGGGGAGGGAGGGATCAAGGCGCGGTCCCGGGGTGGGCTAGGGGGAGGCCAAGTCTACACCAGGAGGGGCGGAGGGAAGTGGGTAACGGAGAGGCCAGAGCCTCAGGCCTGCAGAGGAGCCACGCCGGCCGGCCCCCTCCTGCTGGCCGTCTGACAGTTCACGAGGACGCTCGCTTCCTTCTGTGCTGGGCATGGAACGGCGCAGAGCAATAGCGCAGACCACCTGTGCAGCCCGCTAAGCTTCCATGCCAAGCGCCTACCCTCTACGCTAAGCTAAGGGAGCGCCCAGCTAAACTCAGGGTGCTAAACTCAGTTCACTGGATCAGGAGCCTCTTCCCCCGACTCTCCCCTTTCTCCAGCTCCTTAGCAGTCGGGTGCAAGCACTCTTCCAGGCTTTCCAGCTCACGCCAACGCTGGGCATAGAATGGCAAGGATCACCCGGGACTAGACCAGCCCTCGGTGCTCCTAGCCCTGTCCTCACCCGTCCAGTTGCCTGGGTCATCCTCCTGCTCTCCTCCCCACCCCTTTCCCCAAGCTCTGGGCTCACCATGTGGTTCGTCCCTGAATGGTCCAATTTAGAGGGCGAGGACCGGCCTTCCGCGGGACCGTCCATCTGTCCCGGGTAACTTCCGGAGGGGTCAGCCCTTGAAGACCCCGGCACAGATGCCAGGCCCGCCACGGAGTGGGAAAAGCCGGTCCCTAGCCTCCCCTTACCAAGTGGTACATTCCACCCGCCCATCCCGGCCCCCGCAGCAGCTCCTTACCTGCAGGTGGTCTTGCCAACGCCACCCTTGCCCCCGACGAAGATCCACTTGAGGCTGCGCTGCTCGATGATGTTGCTGAGCGTGGGCTCCAGCGGCTCCACATCAGGGCATCCTCGAACTCCTCCGCCTCAACCCCCCACCCGGCCACCCCGCCGCCATCTTGGCACCGGCTCACGTGACCCGGAGGAGCGCACAAGCGCCGCCCCTGCAGGGGGCTCTCTCCCTCCCGGACCCCCGTCAAGGCCAGAAGCCGGCATTCTCGCCCTTTCGGACTGGCTTCTGGATGCTAGTGGAAGCCAGAGTTCCCATGTCCTCCCCTTCCAAGGGTCACCTTAACGGCCTCTAGTTTGTGGCTCTTCATAGACCCCCTGCTAGCTCTACGTATTGGTATGGTCCATGGTACTCCCCTTCACTGATTGGACCCTACATCTAGTAGCTCTCCTCTCATTGGATACAGCTTTTAGGACTTTAACCAATCAAGCTCACGCTCCATAGCCGCGTACCTTTACTTAGCAACCAGCCAAACGGTGAAGTTACGCGCGAGATTCTTGGAACTCTGATTCCATAGGCTCGACATTTGTGGATCATTTCCTTCTTATTCTCCAGACTGGGTTCCAGCATCGCCCAAGTCCGTATCAATTATCCATATGTTCTGAGTCACCTGACTGTTGAAGCGAACCAGTGACCACTAATTGACGAGTTCATTGGACATAGGACCCTGGAGCTGCGATTGAGTGGGAGAATGAGTCCATTTGTGGGTAAGGTCCGCAGACTGTCGGCCAGCCAATAGACGCGCTCCTGTGCAGGGATCACACCTGCAAGTGTACTCCTGATAATAGAACTCTCCCTTACAAACCTCTTGCATACTGTTCACTTCTGAAAGAGACTTCAGTTCGGTCAATTTCCTGTTTGTATTTCTGCAGAAAAACAACCCGGAAAAAGTAGCGGATAGTTTTCCTCACCTTTATTTCGATGCAGGATCTAGCCTAGAAATAACCCCGGCTTGGGCCGGAGCGATAGCCCAGCGGGTAGGGCGTCTGCCTTGCACGCAGTCGACCCGGTTCGATCCCGGCATCCCATATGGTTCCCCGAGCACCGCCAGGAGTGATTCCTGAGTGCAGAGCCAGGAGTAACCCCTGGGCATTGCCGGGTGTAACCCAAAAAGCAAAAAAAATAAAAAAAAATAAAAAAAGAAATAACCCCGGCTTCATCGGACCACTTTAGTTCATCATCTTTCTAATGTCCTTATCAGACAGGAGCCCTGGTTCTGGGGGCTGGGGCTGGGAAGTCAGTTGTGTTCGAAACTCCGTCAGAGACAGATACCAAAGCCTAGAAATACTTCGCTTCCCAGTGGGGGAATGCGGGTTGTGTCCAAGTCTAGATACAGCCCCTGGATCTAGTTGGGGACCCTAGTTCCACAGTATTAAAAGTAAGTACACAACCTTAGAAGAAAATGATCCCTCGCACCAGAAAACAATTGGAGCGCTGGAAACCTAATATTCCTCCCATCCCAAGAGGGAACCTCAGTCCCTCCGGGGAGCGAGCTCCAGCTTCTGTCAGGACGACGGCCTCATTCTCTAGGAGACCTGGCAGGCGCGGCGCCAGCCCCCAGCGAGCTGTTTCCGGAAACCTCCTCGGGGCGGGGCCTCGACACAGACCCCGCCCTTGCTCCGCCCCTCCGCCTCGCGCTGGGGGCCGGAGCGCGCTTCCCAGCATGCATTGCCCGGGACCCGGCGAGTCGGGCGCCAAGCGCGGGGCTGAGCGGCCTTCCCGGGCTCCTTTGCGCGGCACCTGGCGACAAAATGGCTGCCCGAGGGAGACGGGCGGAGCCTCCGGGTCGGGAGGCGCCGGGCCCCGCGGGCAGTGGCGGCGGCGGGGGCCGATGGGCCGAGTCGGGGCCGGGGACGTCTCCTGAAAGTGGGGACGACGAAGCGGGTTCGAGCCCGGTGTCGGGTGGCGTGAACTTATTCGCCAACGACGGCAGCTTCCTGGAGCTGTTCAAGCGGAAGATGGAGGAGGAGCAGCGGCAGCGGCAGGAAGAGCCGCCCCCGGGCCCGCAGCGGCCAGACCAACCGGCCACCGGTGCCGCGGGCCCCGGGACCCGAAGAGGAAGGGCGGCCCGGGTCCGACGCTCAGCTTCGTAAGGAGCCGCGGGGGTGGGGGGTGGGTGCCAGGACCGGCCTGGACCGGCCTGGACGAGGGGGTCGAGGGCCCGCGAGGGGGGATGGAGCTCCCGCGGCGGATGCGGAGTCCCGGGCCCGCGACGAGATTGCGACCCGGGGGCAGCGTCCAGACTCCTTCCCGAGCCCCTTCTCGGGCACCGGGAAACGCTCTCGGCGCCCGCCCTCGGAGCTGGGAGACCCCGAATGAGCGGATTCCGCCCTGCGGGTGCCCGGACTTTCCGTCCTGGCTCCAGTGGTCACCTCTTCCCTGAGCAGAAGTGGGGGCGCAGCAGAGGGCAGAGAGAGATTCGAGCTTGGGCTTCCACGGTGTGGCCTAGAGACCCAGGCCGCTGGCTGAGTGACCCCAGGAAAGTGACTTGATCTCTCTGTCTCCGCCCGAGTGTCCGCTTGCGGCTCCCCTGCCCGCCCCTCCTGCGGGGAATCCGCTGGGTGCTGGGACTGTCAAGGGGGGCACGTGCCAGGCAAACTCGCAGCCTGCCCGGAGGCGCCGCCTTTGTCCCGAGTTGCATCCTTGCCGCCTCCTGGAACTAGGATTCAGGGACTCTGTCTAGAAGTTGGGAAGGGCTGCGTTCTGGTTGTCATTCGCCAAGAATTCTCTGTCAACAACACCCCCACCCCACCCCCGATTTGGCTAAGTCTGGAGACATCTTTGCTTGTCAGAACCGGGAGGGCGGTAGGGACCCCTACTTAGGGGGGCGGTCAGCATCCTCCGGGCTGTGGCAGCCTGTGCTGCCCACCCGAAAGGGCCATTTGTTTGTCTTTTGGGGTACACTCAGCAATGCTCAGAGGTTACTCCTGGCTCTGCACTCGGATTACTCCTGGCAGTGCTTGGGGAACTTATGGGATGTAAGGGATTGCACCCAGGTGGGCCAGTGCGGGGCAAACATCCTCCCCACTGGACTTGCTGCGGCCCTCTAGAAAGGACGGTTTTAAAACCTCATCGACCTGCTGAGGGACTCCCGCAAGACACAGCAGCTCTGAGTGCGTGTTGGGCGGCGAAGGGATGTGGGGATGAGATCTCACCCCAGCTGCGGGATGTGAAGAAGAAACGAACTTGAGAATAAGTCAGGTTTCCGCATCTGTTACAGAGGGGACAGTCAGCCCCGGTCTCTCAGGCCCCTGAAGGGCAGTTGGCAGGGGTGGACACGGGTGCTATTGAGTGGACCACACCCTTTGCCCAGGTGGAAGACGCTTCAAGCCGTGGAAGTCCAGGAGGCAGCGTGGGGCGGGGCAGGACGCGGAGGTGCTGTGGTGCTCATGCACTTGAGACCGGGGACTGGCTTACCCACTCCTGGCCCTGAACCTAGCCCCACGGTGCAGCCAGCGAGGACGAGGGTCCCAGGCCTCTCTCTCTTCTGGCATGATCTGTTCGTATCTGAAATGGGGGTGTCTTTACTCTTTGCCTTGGGAGAGGGGGCTGCAAGTGTAGGAGAGGGTCCCTGGACCTGGGGGTGAAAAGAGCTGTGGAGAGGGTGCGCTGCGGATACAGGAGCGGGCTGGGCTGTGCTGGGCGTCCAGGACAGAGCCCGCACCCCACCGGGGGTCCTAGTCACCCCTGGATGGGCGGTTCGGGCGCTGAGTCCGTGTGCTCCTCTCTGATTGCTGCGCAGGTCGGCTGGGCGCCGCATCGGGACGGGCCACCGGGCCGGGCTAGGAAGGTCTAGCGGGCCTCCGCCCCTGTGGGCGGCGCCGTAACCCTTGCAGTCTTCTGTCCCTTCACCCAGGTGGGCAAGCGCAGAGGCGGGAACAAACTAGCCCTCAAGACGGGAATAGTAGCCAAGAAGCAGAAGACGGAGGATGAGGTGAGCTGCTGGGCGCGTGGTCTTGGGGCGCCTCCAGTCCCCTGCTGGCCACCTGGGCCTGTCCGGGCACTCGGCGCTGCAGCCTGGGGCTCAGCCGTCTCAGCACAGCCCTGACCTGGCTTCTGACCTCTCCCCTCTTCACCTCCTTGCATGTGTCCTCCCGTCCCTTCCCTTCCCTCCTGTGTGCTCCCCAGGTATTAACAAGTAAAGGTGACGTGGGCCAAGTACATGGCAGAGGTGAAAAAGTACAAAGCCCACCAGTGCGGCGACGACGATAAGACTCGGCCCCTGGTGAAATGAGCCTCTGCCGCCCCGACGGACTCTGCGCTGTCCATAAGTATTGACCGCTGTGGCGGCGCTGGCCTTCCCCAGGACTGTTCACGCAGCAGCCCGCGCCCCTGCGGCCGCGGGCCACTCTCCAGGACTCTTTTGTACCTTGAGCACTTGCCTCCTGAGACTTAGAGCAGTGGTTCACTGCCCCTGCCTCCCGCCCGCTCTCGCCTCTGTCCTCGCCCCGCCCGGCCATCACTTCTGGGAAGTAAAGACCTGATTGAGTGCTGTCAGAAGTGCTGTCTGTGCTTCTTCGCTTCCCCAGGCCTGCACCCACCTGGCCACCAGCTGCCGCCCCTCCCCTGGTTAAGCTGGGAGGGACAGACTGGTGGCGTGAAAGACAGCCAAGGGGGGAGAGATGCAGGACGGGAGGGACAGTGCGGGAGAGCTGGGCTGGGTGGCCTCTGAGCAGGTGCCTCGTGACAGGAAAACTTAGGTGCAGCAAGAGAGTGCTGGGCCTCAGCCATTCCATGGGACACCCACATAGCGGCAGGGAGCAGATTGCGACCGTGAAGGTTTGAAATGTTATTTTGGGGGGTAGGGCCGTGGGGTGCTGGGATTGCACTCGGGCCTTACTTAGATGAGGAATGCAGTCACCATCCCTCGATTATTTTCCCATCCCCAGAGTTTCCTTTGTTTTAGTTTTGGGGCCACATCCAGCGTCTCTCGAGTCTTATTCAGTGAGAAGCAGTTTTTTTTTTTTTTGGGGGAGGGGTAACACCTTGAGACACTTATGAGTTATTCCTGGCTCTGCATGCGGTAATTACTCCTGGCAGTGCTCAGGGGACCATATGGGATGCCGGAGATTGGATCCAGGTTGGCCACATGTGCAAGGCAAACACCCTCCCTGCTGGACTGTTACTCTCTCCCCGAGAAGCAGCTTTTAAGGGGTTTTGAGCAGGGACTGAAGCAACATTCCAGCAGGGAGGGCGTTTGCCTTGCAGCTGACACAGGTTTGACCCCTGGCAACCCATATGGTTCCCTGAGCATTTCCGAGTGTGCGCCAAAATGCAAAAAAAAAAAAAAAAGTGGTTGAGTTGAGGGAAACCATGATTTTTTTGGGATGGGGTGAGTTTGGTGACTGTTGAGCTGTGCTCAGGAGAACCAACAGGGTTCCTATGTAGAACTGGGGTCTGGGGGCGCAGAGTGAGAGCCTAGTGGGCCTGTCTCTGGCCTCACATCTCTGTGGTGGGTGTGAACTAAACATGGGGTACAGGGGTTCTGAGCCCCATCCAGGCTGTGTGGGAGGGATGGGGTGGTGGTTCTCTGGCTGGGTCTGGCCCTGCTCACAGCCGCTAAGGAACCTGTCATCTGCCCAACATGACAGTAGGGACAGCCTGCTCAGGGCTCGAGCACCGTGGGGTCCTCGCCTCACTGCTCATCCTGGTGCAGCCCCATCCCACAGGCCCCTGAAGGCCAAGGTGCGACCAACGTGCCTCAGACTGGGCCAGATCTGGACGTCCAGGGTTAGGGGCTGGGGTGTTTGGTCTGGCCAGCTCTGGGTGACAGTTGAAAGAGAACAGGTGGCCGGAGCCATAGCCCAGCAGGTAGGGCGTTTGCCTTGCACGCGGCCGGCCGGGGTTCCATCCCCAGCATCCCATATGGTCCCCTGAGCACCGCCAGGAGTAATTCCTGAGTGCAGAGCCAGGAATAACTCCTGAGTGTCGCCGGTGTGACCCAAAGAGAAAAAAAAAAAAACCAGCCAACAGGAATGATGGACATTCTAGAGGTAACATCTGAGGGGGTGGGGAGAGCTGGGCCCAGGAGGTCGCTGGAGCTAAGTCCCAATGGGGGAGGGGCAGTGGGTAGGTGGGGGCAGGCTCCCCCTCAAGATCAGGAGGGTTTTAAGCTTAACCGTGAAGCCCAGGAGAGTTTCCTCTAAACACTTGTTTTTAGTTTCTTTTCTTGTGGGGTGACACCCAGCGATGCTCGGGTTTCTCCTGGCTCTGCACGCAGGAGTTACTCCTGGCAGTGCCCATGGGACGCTGGGGATTGAACCTGGGTCTGCGGGTGCAAGGCCCTCCCCTGTGCTAATTCCCTCAGTCAGGCTGGCAGTTTTATTGCGTGGGCTCAAAGGTCTCCAGCTGCCTTTGGGGAAAGGGGTCACATACAGGTGTCACCTTAGCCTTGGGGTGTGGGGAGCCGTGCTCTGCCCGGCCCAGCAGCGGCCGCCTGCGCTCCACTGGAGCTTCCAAAAAGCAGCTGAAGCCGGAGAAGTAGGTCACCCTGCTGCGGCTCAGCGCCTGGTCAGGAGCGCCCAGCTCCTGGGCTCTCCCTCTGACCCGGGCAAAGTCTGAAGGAGGCGAGTGCTCCATCCATGGGCTCCAAGGATCTGTGGGCTCCAAGGATCTGTGTGCCCCTGCGCCGCACCTGCCGCCCGGATGTTCTGCAGCGGTCAGAGGTGGGCGAGGTCGAGAAGCTGGACAGAGGATCGGCGATGGGGCCGCGTGCGGCAGACAGTAGCGCTTCTCTCATTTCACACAGGCTTGTGCACCAGCTCCTGGGGCTTTTGTGCGCGGGACACCTCAAGACGAGACCGTTTGAACGCCATGAGCACCCGGGGACGCTAGCGTCCCCGAAGGCTGGAAAGCTGACCTAGTAGGGGGTCCGGTGGCGTGACCAAGCTCCCCTTGCATCTCCAACTCCAGACCAACATCCTGCGCAAAAACAAAACAAAACAAGCGCTCCACAGGGCTGAGCGATAGTCTAGTGGGGAGGACGCTTCCCGTGCAGCTCCACCCCTGGCATCCCATATGGTGTAGCTCAAGCATAAAGTGTTCCCCGGTCCGCACCTCCCGCCCGGGCTTCCAGTTCAGGTTCTGCCCCTAAATCTCGCTCCTCCCTAGGGATCAACACGCGCGGCCTGGGGGCTTCAAGCGTTACATCCCCTGCACCCTGCCGGCGACATAGCCCAAGGCTTGAGGTTCCGCGGGGCCGGAAGCGCGGCCGCGCGCGCGAGGGGCATGATGGGAGTTGTAGTTCCCGGAGCGGCGCGCATGCGCACGCCAGGCTCCTCACGCGGACCTGTAGCTGGGTTTGCCGTCGGCTGGGGGTGGGGCCCCGGTGGCTGGTTTGCGTGCTCCCCCGTGTCCCGAGTGGACTTAGGCGTCCAAACCTGCGGGGCTCCGTGCTCTGCAGGTCTTTGGGGCCTGTTTTTAAGAAATGAGCGGGGCCGAGACAGACGTCGTGGGCTCAGAAGTCGGGTCCCCTGTTTAGAAGCTAGGGCAGACATGGACTCTGCCTTTCCCGACTCTGAAAAGTGCTGTAAAGGTCGGGGCTGGGTTTTCTTCTGGCATAAGCACTGGTTGATTCAGTAAGCAATTGTTTTAGGGAGGGTTTGGTCACAGTGAAGGGACCGCCTCAGGGCCTTGAGGGGTAGAACCCATGTTTTCAAGGAACCATACACTCTCGCAGGGTCGGATTAACGCAGTTTCCTCTAACCCTGCAAACTTCTTTAGCCGTTGACACGTGAGAAAACAAGCCTTTGCGTGGC
This sequence comes from Cryptotis parvus, assembly GCA_021461705.1. Lineage (NCBI taxonomy): Eukaryota > Metazoa > Chordata > Mammalia > Eulipotyphla > Soricidae > Cryptotis > Cryptotis parvus. The sequence goes on from JAJIBD010009597.1 coordinate 27,659, forward strand.
GAGACGGTGCCAGCGCCTCCCCCCTGCCCTCCGGGGTGCCCAGCGTCTCCCTACTGCGCTCTGCTCCACGGAGGACGGAAGGGGGTTCCAACTCGGGTCCCAACTCGGGGCTGCAGTCGCAGCTACTCGAGAGCTTCCTTCCGCTCGCCGCACTGCCTCGGCTGTTTCGCTCCAGCCCGGTTCGGGCAGGGAACGGGATTAAGCCCCTTGGGTCCAGCGTTCATTTATTCATTCGTTTTGCAACAGTATCCTCTTGAGGCCTCCGACCTCCATACACCCAGCGGGAATCGCGAACAGAACTGGGGAATAAATCCCGCAGACCGCCGGGGGCTTCCGCAGGCGCCGAGCGCGTGGGGCGCTCCTGCGTTGCCCACGGCCTCAAGCCCACCCGCGCCAGCCCCTCCTCTCTTCACTGGCGGCGGGTCTGTCCTCGGTCCCAAGCAAGCTTTAAGACGCGTGCGGGAGGGGAGGGAAAATCTGTTTAACTATTTGAAGAGGGGGCGGCCAGGGGGGCACTGGCCGTAGCCGGTCCATCCCGGGCCGAGCACGTGCCGAAAGTCGCCAGGTCCCGCGAACTCGGGCTCTCAGGCCCGGACGGACAGCGCGGAGGAAACGAGACGCTGGGAGGACCCCGGGGCCAGAGGGGCCCAGAGAGCCGCCAACTCTTAGGTCACGTGACACGGGCTCCCCGGGCCAGGGTCTTCCAGCCTCCGGGCCACGTGCGGCGGCCGCGCCTTCTGATTGGCTGAGCCCGACCAGTTTGAACGGCGTACGGAAGCCTCCGCGGCTCATCCCCGGCCGCGTTTCCTTTTTCTTTTTCTTTTTTCTTTTTTTTTTTTTTTTTTTTTAATTCCTTCCCTGGCTCCCTCCTTCCGCGAGAGTCTCTGGAGAAGCCGCATCGCCAGGCGCCGCCGCCGCCCGGGGCCGGGTAAGGGGCCTTCGCGGGGACAGGCCGCCTCGGGTCGACCCGCGCGGAGCTCCGGGTCCACGTCGCGCGCGGCCGGGGGCGTCGGGGCCGCGCCTGACCGGGAAAGGCCGAGAACCCGGTTGGGCCCGATTTGCCAAAGCATCGAGAACCGGCCGGGGCGGGGAGGGGGCGCCGAGCCGGCCTCGAGGGGTGGGGCCTCGGATGGGGCCGGGTCCCGGGGCGGCGAGAATCGGGCCAGCGGGGCGGCCGGGGTCGCGCCGGGGGCTGGAGGGTGCAGGAAGCGTCCGGGGTTGCTCCGGGCCCGACCGTGGGACGCCGCGAGGAGCCGGGGTGTGTGGCGGCTGTTTCGGCGGGGCTCGGAGGGGTCTGCCGGGGGCAGGCCCGGGGAAAAGTTCGCGGAGCTGATTCCCTGGGCGGGTGGGGCCGCCGGGGTCGAGAGGCTGTGCTGGGTCCCGTTTCGGGGGTCGCCGGGGTCCGTTGGGGATGTGCTCCCCGCGGTGGTCGGCCACAGCCCCTCGTGGGGGGCGGCGAAACTGCCGAGATGAGGCTCAGTGGGGGCTTTCCGGGTCGAGGTGGAGTGCGCACGGGGGCTCGGCCGAACTTGATGGGGGAGAGCCTAGGGAGACCCACGCCCGCCGAGGAGGCCACTGGGGGAGGGGACGACAGGGACAGCGAGCAGGGCCTGGCCCCGAGGGGCTTCCCGGGGCTCGGGTTTGTGTCGGGCGTGACGAAAGCGACTGCCCCGACGGCTTCCGGCTCGGGCGGGAGGAAAGGGGCGCCTGGTGGGCGTGGAGGTGCCGGGAGCCAGGAGGGACTGTCCAGAGAGCCTCGAGACTCCACCTGCGGAGACGCGAGGCAGGAGGCGGCCGGCATGGAGTCGAGTTCGAAGGTTGGGCTTTAGGACGAGGTGGAGCTTCCGGTGGCGCGGCTCAGCGCCTGGGTGGTCTAGGGCAAAGCCACCCCCTGAATGCGGAGGTGGCCGGGCTTCGCCTAGAGCGGCTGCACGGGGGGAAACAGAACCTCGGGGGGTGTCGGAGGCTCGGCCCCGCTACCACCGCTTCCTTGGCGCGCTTCCACTGCACCCCCAACCGTGCCCGAGCCCGGGACTGCGTCGCCCAGGCTGGCACAGCTGGCACTTGGCTGCAGGCGTGGATCTGCAGCCTTGCCTTTCCGCCCAGGGCGCACGGGCCCCCACCCCCGGGAGGCTCAACCCTGGTGCTAATAAGGAGCCCCTCGCCCCCACCCCCCAGCGCTGATCCTGGCTCCCACCCCTTGCAGCTCGCCTTGCACCATGGACTGGCAGCCCGACGAGCAGGGCCTGCAGCAGGTCCTGCAGCTTCTCAAAGACTCGCAGTCGCCCAACACCGCCACGCAGCGCATCGTGCAGGACGCATCCTTCCATTGCTTACCCGGGCGCGGCCAGGCAGTGCACCCCGGGGCCAGAGAGGCCCTTGACAGTGGCCACCGAGCTGGCCAGCAGTTGAGGATGAGGGATTAGAATTGGGGTCCTATTGGGAAGGAAACCGGAAGGGTTGGGGTGGGGGCTGCAACCTTGCCTGTTTCTTGTAGATTTCTTGCCCAGGTTTCTTTCTTTTCCTGGTGGTTGAAAACCACCTGAGTTGAGGGACTTGGGTGTCATGTGTCATATGGGTTCCGAGGTCCTGGGTTCAGGCAGCCCAAACCAAAAGTCCTTTAGAGGTTAGATTTAGGCCTCCAGCCTTAGCACTTTCCGACTTTGAAACCATGATGGAGTGGGGGGTTTGCTGATCCTCACTGGCTCCTATGGCTGGGGCGGCCCCCCCACCCCAGTCCCTTAACGCCTTAACAACCTGGCAGAAACTCAAACAGCTGAACCAGTTTCCAGACTTCAACAACTACCTGATCTTTGTCCTGACCCGACTCAAGTCAGAAGGTACACCCTGGGAGCCCCTCCCGTTGGCCGGGCCCTGTGCCCCCCACCCCTGAGCGCCCGCCCTCTACCCCCAGATGAGCCCACACGCTCTCTCAGCGGCCTCATCCTCAAGAACAACGTGAAGGCGCATTACCAGAGCTTCCCACCACCCGTGGCCGACTTCATCAAACAGGAGTGTCTCAACAACATCGGGGACGCCTCCTCCCTCATCCGTGCCACCATCGGTAAGCGCTGGCCCTGTGGGGAAACTGAGGCACAGTGATGGTCGGGGCAGGGGCCCCAGCCCCATGCTCTGGAAACCGCCCTGCTGGCTCTGGAGGGCAGAGTGTGCCGAGGGCTACCAGGTCCTGGTTGGGCTCTATGGCTAGGGCGGCCTCAAGGGACAGGGCGGATCTGGCCTCAGCCCTCATGACTGCTGGCACCTGGGATGTGAGGGGCTTCTCGGGATCCCCAGCTCAGGTGTCGCCTCCCAAGAAACGCCAGCCCTTCTCTTTCTCTGCCGGCAGCTTGTCGGCTTCCTCGTGTGTGTTACTTTGGGTCACACTGAGCTCAGTGCTAGGGTTGGACACTTGTCATTTCGAGACAACCTCAACACTGCTGGGTGTGGCCCCGACTCTGGAGAGGAGGAATAAAAACCCTCTGGAGGGGCCAAAAGCAAAGGCAGTGCAGCGGGTTCAATCCCTGCACCCCAGATGCTCTCCCGAACATGCCAGGAGGGACCCTGAGCCCCAGCAGGTGTGGCCCAACCCCCTCCACCAAAAAGAGTATTTTTCAGACCACCCCAGGCTTCCCTTGCTGTCCCTCAGACCTGGCCAGGAGGGCCACCTGGACCTGACCTCCTCTGCCCGTGCATGGTCACCACGGCGGGGCTGTCTGCGCGTCCCTCCTGGGCAGCTGCCCCGCCTGAGGCTGTGCTCCCTCCCTGGCCGTCCCAGGAATCCTCATCACTACGATCGCGTCCCAAGGGCGAGCTGCAGATGTGGCCGGAGCTGCTGCCCCAGCTCTGTAACCTGCTTAACTCCGAGGACTACAACACGTGCGAGGTGGGAACCGTGGGGGCTGCCGAGAGCGAGAGGGCAGGCGGCTGGGGACACCGTGACAGTGGCCCTTCTCTCTCCCCAGGGAGCCTTCGGCGCCCTGCAGAAGATCTGCGAGGACTCGCCGGAGCTGCTGGACAGCGATGCCCTCAACCGGCCCCTCAACATCATGATCCCCAAGTTCCTGCAGTTCTTCAAACACTGCAGTCCCAAGATCCGGTGGGTGCACAGCTCCCGGGGTCTGAAGGGGAGCGGGGGGTATATCCGGGCTGCCAGGGGGAACCCCCAGCCCTGTGTCCTGTCTGCCACCCTCCCTCAGGTCTCATGCCATCGCATGTGAACCAGTTCATCATGGACCGGGCCCAGGCGCTGATGGACAACATTGACACCTTCATTGAAGTGGGCTTCGGCCGGTGGGGGTCTGGGCCAGGGAGCGGGGTGGAGAATGGACTGAGGCCTCCTGCTGATGCTGGCCTTGTCTTCCCACAGCACCTGTTTGCCCTGGCCGTGGACGACGACCCCGAGGTGCGCAAGAATGTGTGCCGGGCGCTGGTAATGCTGTTGGAAGTCCGCATCGACCGGCTTATCCCCCACATGCACAGCATCATCCAGGTGGAGACGGGGGCCGGGTGGACGTGGGCCCCCCACCTTCTACCTGCCCCCTAAGCGTGTGTGGCTCTCCCCACTGCAGTACATGCTGCAGAGGACCCAGGACCATGACGAGAACGTGGCACTGGAGGCCTGCGAAGTTCTGGCTGACGCTAGCTGAGCAGCCCATCTGCAAGGAGGTCCTGGCTTCCCACCTGGTCCAGTGAGTGCCAGTCCTGCCTGCCCCCACCACCAGGCACCTCCCTTTCACTTGCCTTCCCAGCCCCATCTGGATGGCCCGTTCTCAGCAAGACTGAGGGGGCAGCTTGAATGACTTCCAAAGCAAGGAAGTTGGAAGTGGGAATAGTGAAATGTTAAGGACAGCTTCAGGTAAGGCTGGATCCAGGTGCCCTGAGGTTGTGAAAGGTATCTGGGTGGTCTCAGACTGCTTCCTTTGTCAGCTTCATTCTCTTAAGAATTGTTTTTTGTCTTCTGTTTCTGGGGCTCAGCTGGTGGTGTCCAGGGGCTACTCCATCCTATCTTGGGGTTTTGGGGACTGTACAGGGTTAGGACCCCAGCCTCCTGAATACAGAGCATGAGTTCTGGTCCTTTGAGCATCTTTCTAGCCCAGGAGATTTGTATCTTGTTGTTGGGTTTTCTTTTCTGGCCACGTCTAACATTCAGAGAGAATCGCACCCCAACACGGGATGGCTGCTCGTGGGGGAGACAGGCCAGGTTTCCGCCTGCTCCACCTAGGCCCTGGGCTTCTCCTGCTCACGCCTCTGCCTCTTCACCCCCAGGCTCATCCCCATCCTGGTGAATGGCATGAAGTACTCGGAGATTGATATTATCCTGCTGAAGGTGGGCGGGGGCAGTCCCAGGCAGTGGGGGGGCAGGTGGGGCAGAATCCACAGACCCTGCGTGATGCTTACGGTGGGCCTGGCCTCCCAGGGGGATGTAGAGGAGGACGAGGCCGTCCCCGACAGCGAGCAGGACATCAAGCCACGCTTTCACAAGTCCCGCACGGTCACACTGCCCCATGAGGCTGAGCGCCCGATGGCTCCGAGGACGCCGAGGATGACGATGATGACGATGCTTTGTCCGACTGGAACCTGAGTGTGTAACCTGGTCGGGACAGGGCAGAGGTGGGTGGCACTGGCGCCTCTCTGAGCAGCGCCCTCCTCTCTCCTCCCAGGGAAGTGCTCGGCCGCCGCCCTGGATGTCCTGGCTAACGTCTTCCGGGAAGAGCTGCTGCCTCACCTCCTGCCCCTGCTCAAGGGTCTGCTCTTCCACCCCGAAAGTGGGTGGTCAAGGAGTCGGGCATCCTGGTGCTGGGCGCCATTGCCGAGGGTGAGTGCCTGCAGGCCGCCCCTTCCACCCCGGGCAGATAACTGGCCTCTGTTGCAGCCGTGTTATTCCTGATGGCCCCTGGACCTCAGTTTCCCCAGCCGCCAGCTCTGGCCAGGCTTTTTCTCAACAAGCGGCACTCAGGCTGTGTCCCCGCTCTGTCCTTGCAGGCTGCATGCAGGGCATGGTGCCCTACCTGCCCGAGCTGATCCCACACCTCATCCAGTGCCTGTCCGACAAGAAGGCCCTGGTTCGCTCCATCGCCTGCTGGACGCTGAGCCGCTTATGCCCACTGGGTGGTCAGCCAGCCCCCGACATGCACCTCAAGCCTCTCATGACCGAGCTGCTCAAACGCATCCTGGACGGCAACAAGAGGGTGCAGGAGGCAGCCTGCAGGTGACCGCAGCCCGGCTGCCCTCCCCACCCGTTCCCCCTTCGCCCTCCTGGAAGTGATGACCCTGTGTGAGCCTGACCTTGCGCTGATTTCTCTCGTATTCGTACTGGCTGATCCTGAGGGTGCCCGTCCAGCCCTGAGCCCCCTGCCCACTGGGGGGGCTGTCCACTGAGCACACCCTGCCCGGCCCTGCAGTGCATTCGCCACCCTGGAGGAGGAAGCCTGCACGGAGCTGGTGCCCTACCTCAGCTACATCCTGGACACCCTGGTCTTTGCCTTCGCAAGTACCAGCACAAAAACCTGCTCATCCTCTACGACGCCATCGGCACGCTGGCGGACTCTGTGGGCCACCACCTCAACCAGCCGGTGAGACCCAGACGGCAGCGGCCAGGGCTTCCCCCTGTGCCGGGGACACCTGCGTGGGAAGGGCCGGGAGGCCCCAGGCATGCCTGCAGGGTGGAGTGTGGGGACTCGGGCCAGGCGGATAAACAGCCCCCAGAGCCCCCCAGGTGTCAGAGCAGCAGGAGCCCAACTTCCCGCACCCTTGCAGGAATACATCCAGAAGCTGATGCCGCCACTGATTCAGAAGTGGAACGAGCTCAAGGACGAGGACAAGGACCTCTTCCCTCTGCTGGAGGTACGGTGCGGCCCTGCCCCCAAGCCTGGCCCCTCTCGGCTCACAGCTCACAGCTCACAGCTCCTGTTCTGACCCCCAGTGCTTGTCCTCCGTGGCGACTGCTCTGCAGAGCGGCTTCCTGCCCTACTGCGAGCCTGTCTACCAGCGCTGTGTCACGCTGGTGCAGAAGACTCTGGCACAGGCTATGGTGGAGCCCCCCCGCACCAGACCCGCCCCTTCCGGCCCCTCCCTGGTACCCAGTTCCTCCGGGCCCTCAACCCTGCTCTGTGCCCAGATGTACACGCAGCACCGGAGCAGTATGAGGCCCCTGACAAGGACTTCATGATCGTGGCGCTGGACCTGCTCAGCGGCCTGGCCGAGGCCTGGGCGGCCACGTGGAGCAGCTGGTGGCCCGCAGCAACATCATGACGCTGCTGTTCCAGTGCATGCAGGTGGGCGAGGACCTTCCTGCTGTGCACCACTGTAACTGCCCACAAAATCTCAAGCCTGGCCCCCCGTCTCCTCCCCTCTGGATTATCAGAATGGGGTGCAGTAGGGTGGAGCGATAGGACAGCAGCAGGGCACTTGCTAAGGCACACGGCTGACCCCAGTTTGGTGCCCAGCCCTCGTTGCCTCCCAAGCACTGCCAGGAGAGATCCCTGAGCACCACCGGGGGTGCCTCAAAGCACCAACAGCCAGCAGCTTGGGTCTGTTGTCTGACCTGGGAGATGGTGCCAGGCTTGAACATCAGCTGCCCGCGCGCGAGGGGCTCACATGTGCCTGACCCATCCCTTGGCACCGTCTCCGGCTCTGGCAGTGCCTGAGCAAAGCAACCGGGTGTGCTGCCTCCCACCCCACCGCAAGGCCCAGGTCCGGGAGTTCGGGTGAGGTACCTGCTTTCATGACGATCCTCCGACCCCCCAGGACTCCATGCCCGAGGTCCGGCAGAGTTCCTTCGCACTTCTGGGGACCTCACCAAAGCCTGCTTCATCCATGTGAAGCCCTGCATCGGTACAGTACCCCATTTTCCCCCTCCCCCCCATCCCAGCCCTGGCCTCCAGTGATGGACACCTGATTGGGGACTCCCGTGACCGCACCCGGTTGTATTCGTACTGTCTGAGGGGGCCTCCTGGGTCAGCTCTGCAGTGGGCCCTGCCTGGCCCCATTGTTTAGCATCCTTTTCTTCCCTGCAGCTGAGTTTATGCCCATCCTGGGCACCAACCTGAACCCCGAATTCATCTCTGTGTGCAACAATGCCACCTGGGCCATTGGGGAGATTTGTATGCAGATGGGTGAGTGCCCTGCCCAAGGCACCTGTAGGCTGGGAGAACATCTGTGATTGGTTTCTCTAGAGAGGTGGTGCTGGGTGAGTGCACCTGTGGTTGGCTTCTCCAGAAAGGCGGGACAATAGAATACCTGTGATTGGCTCCTCCGGAGGTAGAATGGGAGGGCTGTTCTGATTGGGCCGTTCCCTCCACGCCTAAGCAGAGGGCTGGAAAGATCCCAGGCTGGGGCCTAGGTAGAAGCCTGCCAGGATTCCCAGTGCATGGAGGGTGTGAATCTGTCTGGGGCAGCTCTGACTGGCTGGTCCCCCAGGGGCAGAGATGCAACCGTGCGTGCAGATGGTCCTCAACAACTTGGTGGAGATCATAAACCGGCCCAACACACCCAAGACGCTTTTGGAAAACACAGGTAAGGGCTGCCAGATCTGTAGATCTGTTGCTAGGGATCTGGAAGGAGAGCTGCTGACCCGGAGAGACACAAGTGTGACTCGGGGCGCCCAGACCCCAGCTCAGGCCCGGGCGGCCCGCAGCAGTGCTTCCCCTGGGGTTCCGGGCCGGGTTGGTGCCTCGAGGCAGAGGCCCCGCCAACGCGGCCACTCGGGCTTGCCGGTCGCCTGACGAGCCCCCTCTGCCGTTCCAGCCATCACCATCGGCCGCCTGGGCTGCGTGTGCCCCCAGGAGGTGGCCCCCATGCTGCAGCAGTTCATCCGGCCGTGGTACGTGCCTGCCGGGAGGGCCGCCCCAGTGGCAGCCAGTAGCTTGGGGGTGTGGGTGTCCGGGCGCCCCCAGAGCCTCACAGGCTGTGGTCCTGCCCTTCCCGCAGGTGCACCTCGCTCAGGAACATCCGGGACAACGAGGGAGAAGGACTCGGCCTTCCGCGGCATCTGCATGATGATTGGCGTCAACCCCGGGGCGTTGTGCAGGTGGGGACGGGCAGCTGGGCTGGGGGGAGGCACATGGCCAGAGCAGTTCCTCACCTCCTGGGTCCCTGCAGGATTTTATCTTCTTCTGTGACGCTGTCGCCTCCTGGGTTAGCCCGAAAGATGATCTTCGGGACATGTTTTATAAGGTGAGGTGACCCTGGGCCCTCCTGGGGCACGGCCTGCTTAAGGGGGCGAGTTGCCCGTGCTCTGCTCAGCTCCCTCCTCCCCTTCCCGCCCCAGATTCTCCATGGCTTCAAAGACCAGGTCGGGGAGGAGAATTGGCAGCAGTTCTCGGAGCAGTTCCCGCCGCTGCTTAAGGAGAGGCTGGCCGCATTCTACGGGGTCTAGACAAGCTAGCCAGGGGGACTACCAGGTGAGGGGCTGGTGGGGCAGTTGCAGGAGCGGTGGGGTCCGGTCAGGCCCCTGATCTCCCTCTGTCCTCTCCCCACAGGTTTCTGTCTGCGTCGTCGTCAGAGGGGTCTCTAGGGGTCTCTAGGGAGCACGCTGCGTCCAGAAGTCGCCGTGCCCTGCTCAAGGGGGGTTAGGGAGGAGAGAGGCCCCACATCCAGACGCGCTCCCCGTCCGTCTCCTTGCCTCGCCTGGCGGTGCTGACGGGCAGGTGGAGGGGCCTCCCCCACTCATCCAACAAACGGGAGGGGGTGGGACTTCCTGGCCAGGGCCCCGGGGTTGTCATCGGGGTCACCTCGGGCACCCCATGGCAGGGGCCCAGTCACGTGGGGAGGGACGCATCGACATGCCGAGGGGAGCCGGCTGCGGGTGAGGCGTGGGGCCAGCAGGCGGGGGGGGGTCCTTGTAGACACGTACACTCACATGTACACATGTGGCCACACGCATGTGTGGGCGCAGCCATCAGCCAGACTGGGCTAGCTGCCCCCTATTTCCCGACTGCATGGAGACAGTAGAATTAGTGAACCCACTGAGTTAGCCCGTAAGGCCTTTGTAACCTGCAACATAGAGTTTAAGAAGCTTCTGCTGTTTCGCGGGACGGGCGGTGAGTGGGGAGGGCTGGGTGGGTTGGGGGTCGGGAGGAAGAGGCCGGCCGGCTCTGGCCCTCCAGCCAGCACACACATACGCTTTGGGCATGCTCCACACTTCTGTCAGCTGGGCAGCAACCGTTGCCCAGGTGATGCCATGTCCCAGCCAGATGCGTGGGGACCGCAGGGCTGCTGGGGTGGCCGGGCACATCCTTCTTCCCTCTGCGCCCGGCAGCCTGTTTTGTGGAGTCTCGTCCCAGAGTGCGGCTCTCATCCGCAGGTGCACCAACAGGCACTTTCTCTGTGCTCAGAGAACACGAGGGCTGGCAGTGAGGGCAGGATGGCTGGGGATAGGATGGCTCCTGGCTGGGCCGAGACTCCCCACCATGGGCCAGTGACACCAGGGAATCGTCTAGATTGATGGGGCCCCTCTTACGGCCGGGTCTGCACCTTCAGTTGGCCTGGAACCTGAAAATGGGCCTTGCAATGCCTTTATTCTTTTCCTTTCCTGTTTTTTTTTCCTTTAAAAATTTTCCCCTCCCTCCTGCTTTCTGTGCTTGTGGGGGAGGGCTTTGGGACTGGAGAGATTTCACTGGACCCTGGTGTCCTGAGTCCCTGGCCTCGTGCCCATGGGAGCCCCCCGTTCCTGAAGCCAGAATGAGGCCCTGCCTCAAGACCCAGGGTACTTGCTGCACATTCCATTCACCCAGCAGGGCGCCCGCCTCCAGTGGAACTCCAGCAGGTCTCTGGAAGCCATTTGTAAAAAAAAAAAAAAAAAAAAAAATTAAGAAAAAAAGTTTGAGTTTTTTTTTTTTTTTAAGACCGTTTCATTTGCTGGTGATTCCAGTTCCCTGGAGTACCTTCTGCTGGGGCCTGGCCTAGGTGTGTGGCTTGCCAGCTGGCAGGCTGAATGAGATTGGGTCACCCCCGCATCCGCCAAGGATTTGGGGTGGCACCCCAGCTGCCATCAGGGAAAGGGAGGAGAGCCTGGTTCTAGTTCGCCTATTTTTCTTTTTTTTTTTTAAAGAAAACTATTTAATTTTTAATTTATTTTTTGGTTGATTTTTGCACAACGAAGTTTCAGCTTCTCCACTTTGTCCCCTGCTCAGGGCTGCAGACCCTGACGTGGCCTGGCTCTGCAGCTCTCCCCCCCTCCCTTCCCGCGGGCTCCAGGCTCTGTCCACATGTGACCGTGCTGTGCTGGGGATTGGCGCCCACGTGGCGTGCGGGTCCACTTGTGTAGAACTTTGTTGAGTAAAGATCAGTTTCTTGTGAAACGTTCAGTCTCCATCCGGCTTCCTGTGTCATTGGCTTGGGGAGTAGGGCAAGGGCGTTGGGGAGTTGGGTCACGCATCAGCCTGGGTCAGGGAACGGGTGTGGGGAGGGGGCAGGAGGGGGCACTTAGGCACATTTCTTTTGGGTGGGGTGAGGTGCAATGCCCAGTCGCAGGCATGCAGACGCCTTAAAGACCTCTTACTGCTTATTCTTGGTTCTAATCTCAGGGATCACTCTTGGTGGGCTCAGGGGACCATCAGAAACCAACAGAAAATGGGCCAGAGCGATAGTACAGCGGGTCGGGCATTTGCCTTGCACACAGCCGACCCAGGTTCAATGCCCAGCATCCCATACGATCCCCTGAGTACCACCAGGAGTAATTCCTGAGTGGAGTGCCCGCAGTAACCTGACTATCATGGGCTATAACCTGAAAAAGCAAAAGCAAATAGAAACCAACAGAAAACAGTACTTTCAGGCCAGAGCAATCACACAGCGGGTAAGGCATTTGCCTTGCACGCAGCCGGCCCGGGTTCCATCCCTGGCATCCCATATGGTCCCCCTGAGCACCGCCAGGAGTAATTCCTGAGTGCAGAGCCAGGCGTAACCCCTGAGCATTGCCAGGTGTGACCCAAAAAGCAAAAAACAAAACAAAACAGCTGGAGTGACAAATGAGGTTAAGCCGCAGCCCCATGAAGCAGACCCTGGTTGGATAACAGCACCTCCACAGCCGTCGCCCCTAGCACTTTTTTTCCCCCTTTTTTTTGGGTCAACCCCGGCAATACTCGGGTTACTCTTGGCTCTGCACTTAGGAATTACTCCTGGAGGTGCTTTGGGGACTATATGGGATGCCGGGGATCGAACCCGGGTCAGCTGCTGCAAGGCAAGCGCCCTCCCCGCTGGACTATCAGTCCTGCCTGCCCCAAGCTCTTTATTTATTTTTCCTTTTTGGGTCAACCGGCAATGCTCAGGGGTTTCTCCCTGGCTCTGCACTCAGGAATTCTGGCGCTCGGGGGACCATATGGGATGCCGGGATCAAACCCAGGCCGGCACAGGCCGGCCGCGTGCAAGGCAAACGCCCTACCCGCTGGGCTATCGCTCCAACCGCCCCCCTCCCCCCAAGCTCTTTAAGTACTGATCGATCACCTGAGCATTCTTGGTTGGGGGCTGGAGAGAACGCCAGAGCATTAGGGACACGCTGCGTCAGCTCCCAGGAGCCACGTGCGCTGACATGAAACCAAGATGTGGGTCCAAAGTAGCAGGCGGGGCCGGAGCGATAGCCCAGCGGGAGGGCATTTGCCTTGCATGCACAGGCCTGGGTTTGATCCCCGGCATCCCATATGGTCCCCGAGCACCACCAGGAGTAATTCCTGAGTACAGAGCCAGGAGTAACCCCTGAGCATCGCCGGGTGTGACCCCCAAAAAGGAAAAAAAAAAAAAAAGTAGCAGGCGACGATGATCCCGGAGCCAGGGGTAATGGCTTCCCTGGCAAGTAAGCAAAACCATGCGGACGGGGTCACGAGTTGGGCAGAGAACAGTTGGGTCCCTAAGTACAGTGGCATTACATACACAACTTCCAGGAAACAATGATTTTCGGTAATTGCTAGAAATAGCTACACACGGAAGTTTCTGATTCCAGAAAAGTGGGGGAGGCGGTACTCTGGAACCATACATAGTCCAGCGGCCACGCGTCTGCCTGGCATGCGGCTACTCGGTCCTGACATCCCATTCGGTTCCCCAAGCACCGCGAGGAGTAATTCCTGACAGCAGAGCCGGGGTAACTATCTAAGTGCCCCAAAAAAAAAAAAAAAAAAAGAAAGGTGGTTTGGCATCGCAACTGTTTGAAAGAGAGGGGCCGGAGCGATAGCCCAGCGGCTAGGGCGTTTGCCTTGCATGTGGCCAGCCTGTGCCGGCCTGGGTTAGATCCCCGGCATCCCATATGGTCCCCGAGCACCGCCAGGAGTAATCCGGGCGACCCCTGAGCATTGCTGGGTGTGACCCAAAAAGCAAAAAAAAAAAAAAAGAAGAGAGAGGCTGAAGCGCACGCAGAGCTGGAGACTGAGCAGGCGAGGCAGGCGGGTGTGCCAGTTCGAGCAATCTCCTTTGCATTTGTTAAGCCCCCTCCAGGACCCCTTTTTCCAAACTGGCCAGACACGTTTGGAAGATGCTGAAACCTGGCCAGAGGATGCAGCTCACGCAGCACTCCGCGACCTTCATGCGTCGCAGGGTGTGACCCAAAAGCCAAGCAAAAGAAGACACGCCGAACTGGAACCAGGGGCAGAATTTCAGCCCAGGAGGAAGCAACCTCGCCACCCCAAGCTCCGGTCTCGCCGCCCACGTGGGCGGCTCCTTCCGGGACCCGTGTTGCGTCATCAGACGGCGCCGGAAGGAGCGCGCAGCGCTGCCTAGGAGACGGGACGCGGGGCGCCACAGCTGACAGTCAGGCTGGCCGCGCCCACCCGGTCGCCATGGAGCTGCCTCCCGGGCCGCGCGAGGTCCCTGACGCCTGGGACGATGACTCGGAAGCGGAGCCGGAGTCCGACCCCGACGTGCAGGCCGAGGCTTACGTGGCCCGCGTGCTGTGCCCGCCGAGACTCGATCCGGAGCCCCGCGCGCCCCGCCGCCGGCCGCATTCGCCGGATCGCTGGACACCAGTGCCGCGTGCAAAGCGCCGGACACGGGGGTCCCCGGTCTGCTGAGTCTGCCCCCAGAGCTGCTGCTCCAGATCTGCGCCTACCTGGATGCGCGCCTCGTGCTCCACGTCCTGCCGCGCGTGTGTAACACGCTCCGCGACCTCGTGCGCGACCATGTCACCTGGAGGCTCCGCGCGCAGCGCCGGGTCGGCGCGCGCTACCCGGTGGTGGAAGGTGCGCCCGCCCTGGCTCTGCCCGGAAGCCAGGCTCCAGGGGATGGAGGGCGAGAGCACAGCCCTGGGATTGGGGAGGGGTGCGCGCCAGGGTGGCCTACAGGAGTTCCCCCTCCCCCCCCCGTCTCCACGGGGCTGGAGTTAGTGGGGAGTCTGGGGGGCCCTGTGTCCGGAATCTAGAACTGCTCAGATCGGAGGGCTGGTGACACCTACACCCTATCTCCAAGCTGGGAATTGAATGGGGAGAACTTCAAGTGTCAGGTCTGCAAAATCTGTATTTGAGGCTCACAGGAAGCCTAGGAGTCCTCAGGTACAGGCTTGAGCCCTTCAGTGCTGAATTCCCCACCCCCACCCACAGTATAAGAAATTTGGGGCCAGACTTTTGGTGCCCAATCCTGGTGGTGCTCATAGAAAGAACTCTGCAACGCTGGGGATGGAACCAGGATCCGTCTGTTAAGGCAAGCGGGTTAACACCTGTTTCTATGGCCCTCAAACCCTAGAATCTTTTTTCTTTCTTTTGGGTCACACCTAGCGATGCTCAGGGGGTTACTCCTGGCTCTGCACTCAGGAATCACTCCTGGAGGTGCTCAGGGGATTCTATGGGATGCTGGGGATCGAATCCCAGTCAGCAGCATGCAAGGCAAAGGCCCTCCCGCTGGACTTGATCTGGCCCCTCTTTTTCCATTCTGACCCCTCCCATACACACAGGTCACTCCTGGGCACATGCCCCACCCCAGGTCCCGGAACTGATCCATTTCCCTGAATGGCTTGATACTATTCCAGGCCCATTCGAACCCCGAATCTGTGTCTCCCTTGTGGGCAGTGGCCTGAGCCCCACTGCCTCTTCCGGTGCCCCTGCATTGGCAGGAAGCTGGGCCGGGCGTGCCATGCTTATTTGCGGGCGGGGGCACTCCGTGTCCGAAATCCCAGCTGGCCATTTCTGAAGCTGGGGTGCTGAGCAGTGAGAGGAGCGTGGGCAGAGGGGTGCGTGGCCGCAGTTCAGGGACGTGGGTCTTCTGCAGAGCAGCGCAGGCAACTTCCCTGAGCAGTGCGGGTGGGGCCTCCCTGGAAACCCCAGGTGGGCCGGGATGTGAGTGCCCCCTCACTGCCCCCGGGGGGCGCTGCTCTGCCCCCCAGAGGAGGACTTTGACTGGCCAACCGCCTGCATTGAGCTGGAGCAGCACGTGGCACGCTGGGCTGAGGACGGGCGCTGGGCCGAGTACTTCTGCCTGGCCAATGGCCACATCGCCTCCGTGGACTCAGTGCTGCTCCTTGAGGTACGGAGCTGAGGGGAGGTGCCGGGTGGGCTAGGGCCCTGGGGACGCATCTTGCCTTTCTCGCCCCCATCTTGCTCTCCCCCACAGGGAGGGTCGTTCTGTCTTTCTGGCTCCCGAGATCGCAACGTGAACCTGTGGGACCTGCGTCACCTCGGGGGGAGGCCCGGCCAGGTGCTGGTCAAGGCCCTGGGCTCGCGGCCCCACAGCACCCACGAGGTGAGCGCCGGGCTGGGGCCAGGACCTGAACTCGGGGCAGGTGCTTCTGGGGTTTCAGCCGTGGCCTGGCTGGTGATGTGACTTGGGGACAGGCTTCTCCGTGCCTCTGTTTGGGAGTAGCTCAGCTAGGAACAGCCGCTCAGAGCCAGCCTCGGCTGTGGGTCACAGGGCTGCGAGCTGCTTCCCGCCTGAGTTCCTGCCTGCTGCCTGTGCCGACCCCCTCTGTACAGAGGGGACCCCAGCCCCCTCACCCGAGGGCTGGGAGGGGCAGGATGGCCACTGGCGGGGACAGATCCTCACCCTGGCAGTTTTGTTTTGGGTGTTACTTCCAGTGGGAATTGGGGCCTGGCTGTGCTCCGCCTGAGCGGCACCGACCCCCACGCCTTTCCCACCCCTGTCCTTGCCCCACACCTCACGCTGATGCCCAGCGGCCGGGCCTGACTCAACTTCAGCAGAAGTGTGTGTGTGTGTGTGTGTGTGTCTGTGTGTGTATGCCCTGTTTGAGGCCTCCCTGCAGTGCTCATGGACAAACGGGGTCCCGGATGTCCCCACAGGGGCTGGGTGTGGTCGCTGGCCTCCATGGACCATCGTGTGTGCTCGGGCTCCTGGGACAGCACCGTGAAGCTCTGGGACATGGCGGCCGGAGGGGGAGCAGTTTGGAGAGATCAAGTTCGAGCAGTCCTGGGCTGGGTGGTGCTGGGGGCAGACCCCAGTGTGACCCGCACCCCAGCGCCGTGGTGTGTGTCCCCCAGGGGCAAGGCCGCTGTGCTGTGCCTGTCTTACCTCCGCGACGTGCTGGTGGCTGGCAGCTATGACAAGAAAGTGTCTGTCTATGACCCCAGAGGTGGGCCAGGGGCCCTGGGGCAGGTGGGGGCCCTGAGCGCTGATCACTGAGGGGGTGGGAGGCCCTGCAGGTTGGGCTGTGGAGGAAGGATCCCAGTAGGGACAGCGGAGGGCCTAAAGGACGGGGCCTAAGAATTTAAAAATGAAATTATTTTGAGGGGAGGGTGTTTGCCGTGCATGCTGGCCAACCTGGGCTCAATTCCCCGGTATCCCATATGATCCCCGAGCACTGCCAGGAGTAATTCCTGCGTGCAGAGTCAGGAGTAACCCCTGAGCATTGCTGGGAGTGGCCCACAGAGAAAGAAAAAATATTTTGAGGGGGTCAGAGAGTACAGTGGATAAGGCACTTGCTTTGCACTTGGCCAATGCAGGTTCAAATCCTCAACATCCCATATGGTCCCCTGAGCACTGCCAGAGGCGATTCCAAAGCATAGAGCCAGGAGTAAGTCCTAAGAATCACTGGGTGGGGGCCGGAGCAATAGTCCAGCGGGTAGGGGCGTTTGCCTTGCACGCGGCCGGGTTCGATCCCCAGCATCCCATATGGTCCCCGAGCACCGCCAGGAGTAATTCCTGAGTGCAGAGCCAGGAGTAACCCCTGAGCATCGCCAGGTGTGACCCAAAAAAAAAAAAAAAAAAAGAATCACTGGGTGAGGGGGCCCAGAGTGATAGCACAGTGGGTAGGGTGTTTGCCTTACACGCGACCAACTGGGTTTGATTCCTGACATCCCATATGGCCTCCTGAGCACTGCCAGGAGTAACCCCTGAGCATCGCCTGGTATGATCCAAAAAAGCAAAAGAAACAAAAAGAATCACTGGGTGTGACCCCAAGTCCAATATATACTATTTTTTTAAACTTGGGACCACAGTCAACTCCTGGCTCTGTGTTCAGGACCCCTGCGGACAGGCATCGAGCAGCCCTGTGTGGAGCTGGGCATTAAACGGGTCTGCTGCAGGCATGGCAGACGCCAGGAGACAGAGAGAAGGGATGGGGAAAGGTGCCTTCACACAGCCAGCCCGGGTTTAATCCCAGGCTCTCGAGGGTGCCCTGAGCACTGCCAGGAGGCGAGCCAGGAATCGGCCCCGAGCACAGCTGATTGTTTGGTGTGGCCCCCAAAGCAAGCCTGACCCCCCCCCCAACCTCTTGAGTCAAAGGCCGGCGTGAGCCTCGATTTCCCATCTGCCCCAAGCCCTGGGAGTTGATGGGAGGAGCCGGTCCAGAGAACTGGGGTATGGGGAGGTCTGGGGGGGGGGGGGAAGAGACCCTCTCGGATGGGAGGGTCAGAGCAGCGGCCCCAGAGTCTTGGGGGGCCCTGACGCCCCATTTCCCGAAGCGGGCCCGGCGCTGCTCTACAGCCAGCGGCTGCACTCGAGCGCAGTGCTGGCCCTGCTGGCCGGCAGCGGCGCATCGTGTCGACCAGCGAGGACCACACGCTGGTGGTGTTTGACCGGCGCAAGCACAGCGTCCTGCAGCGGCTGCAGGTGGGTGCCCTGCGCTGCTGGGGGCCGCGCTCCCGGCTGGGCCCTCACCTGCCCACCCCCTCCTGCAGCTCGACTCCTACCTGCTGTGCCTGTCCTACCTGGAGCCCCAGCTCTGGGCTGGCGACAACCAGGGTGACGTGCACGTCTTTGCCAACCATCATGGCCGCTTCCAGCACTTCCGGTGGGCCTGGCCCCGGGCGGGGCTGGGGCGGGCGGCGGCCGTGGGGGGTTCCTGTCCCTCAGCCCTGACCGTCCCCAACCCTCCTGTTCCGCCGCAGTCCTTCGACGTGGGCCACAGCTCTCAGATCACGGGGATCAGACACTCGCTGGGCACCCTGTACACCACATCCACCGACAAGACCTTCCGGGTAAGGCCCCAGCCCCCAGCGCCGTGCACCCCAAACCAGCACCGCTCTGGGGCGACGCTGACTGCCCCCTCCCCTGCCAGGTACACTTGCCTACGGACCCCCCAGGACCCTCTGCACCCGCAGCCACGACAACGCTGCTGAACGGGGTAAGGCCCTGCCGTGCCAACAGCCGCCCCCGCCCCCCCCCGCCCCTGACTCCAGCTCTCCGTCTCCCCAGATCTGTGCTGAGGGCAACCTGGTGGTGGCCGCCTCGGGGGGCCTGTCGCTGGAGGTGTGGCGGCTCCAGGACTGAGGACGGACAGCGGATGTGACCCACCCTGCGGCCTCTCTTCTTGGGGGAACCTTCCCCCACATTGGTGCTCCCTCTCTGTGCCCGTAGGTCTAGGGCACAAGGGCTCCAGGCCACACGCCTGGACGGGCCCCTGGGCTGGTCCCTGTGCCCAGGACGGTAGATGACGGTCAGCCCTCCCAGGGAGCTGCACTGAACCTCCCTAGGCTCTGCTGAACAGGGAGAAGAAATAAACGGTTGTGTTGTTGCCCAGACCTCTGTGAGTGCGTGGTCACCCCTGGAACCTCTATTCCCCTTTGGGGCTTGAGAGGAGCCTGGTTGTGGTGTCTGCGGGCTTGGGGGCTCAGTGTGTGGGATTCCCGCCGTGTGCCCCCCCAGCTGCAGCCCGCGCCGGAAGATTCACCGCATGTTTATTCTTGGTTTGGGGTCACACTCAGCGATGCACCTGGCTCTGCGGGGCTCTGGGGACAACGGCCCCGCCGTCCCGTCTCCCAGCAGCGGCTCTCCAGGCACCCGGCATGCCACTCACAGAATGGCACACGGCTTCTTCTCCTTGTAGGGGTTGGTGGCCGCTGGGATGCCCACGAGGAAGGGGTCGCTCTTGGCTTGCTCCGTGCAGAACTGCAGCAGCTCGGCGGCTGCCTTGGACACCTGCGGGCAGTGCGTCAGCCCCGGCCGCTGCCCCTGCAGCCCCCAGCCGGCGCCCACGCTCACCTTCACGCGGTCGATGCCCGCCTCCATGCGAAGCTGCTCCACGGCGCGCCGGGCCTGCCCAATGTCGCTGCCCATGGCCACTTTGCCCGACATCTGGCAGAGGGCGAGCAGGGTCAGGGGCGGCGGGACCCCCGAGCCCCCTAAGCCCCGGCGGGACGACCTACCTCGGTGGCTGCTCCTCGGCTGCGCCGGCTCCTCTGCCTGCAGCCCGGCTCCCCGCGCTCCCTCCTCCCTCCCGACCCCCCGCCGGGGCTTTGAAGCCCGAAATGTCACCGGCTGCAGCTGCTGCGGCGGAGGGGGTCCACCCCAGGGGGCTGCTGGCCGCAGGCTGGGGGGCGGGGCCTGCCGCTCACCTCCGTCGTGCTCACCTCCTGCGGCCATCACCCAGCCTCAGTGCTCCCTGGTCGTGGCCTTTGGGGGCCGGCCCTGCTCGCGCGGGAGGACGCGCTCACCCGCGTGGCCCACCCAAGCCAGGCTCCCACCCGCAGCCCGACTCGGGCCCCAGCGCCCCTCCGTCCGCCCGCGCAGCCTAAAGGGGGCTCTGCAGCCGCTCCTGGGGCTCTTCGGGGTGCCCGTGGCCATGCCTCTGGGGGGAGAGGGCCGGGGATGAGTCGGGGTGTGGGGCCGCCACGGCGCCTGTGATGAGTTTACATTTCGGAGGCCTTTTGATAGTTTATTTGTGCAGTTTGGCTTTGGGGGCGGAAGCCGGCCTTCACGCAGGAGAGGTGTTGTCTCCACACGCACCCCTCGCCCGCCGCGCGTCCAGCAAGGGAGACGGGCAGCACGCGAAGACCCGCGCTTCCGTAGCACGGCACGTACGAGCGCAATGGCGGCGCCCAGGGAAGTCGGTCACGTGACCGAACCGCTTCCGGCGCTTGCAGGGTCCTGAAGTCCCGCCTCCTGCGCTCTCACGAGAAGCGCGTGCCAGACCCTTCATGTGTCTCGGGGCCGCCGGAGGCTCGGCCTGGGCAGCTCCGCACTGAGACGGCGGTCTCGGGGCCATGGAGGGTTCCCGGAGGAGAAGGCGCCCGCCACGGCGCTGGCCGCTGTGCTGAAGCACAGCTCGACGCTGCCGGCCGAGAGCGCCCAGGTGCGGGGGTACGACTTTAACCGCGGCGTGGACTACCGTGCACTGCTGGAGGCGTTCGGCACCACGGGCTTCCAGGCTACCAACTTCGGGCGCGCAGTGCAGCAGGTCAACGCCATGGTGAGGCCGCGGGCGACAGTGCCTGGCCTGGGGGCGGGGCCTCGGCGCGCTAGTGCCGCACCCGAGGGGCGGGGCCTGCGCCCGATACGCCCAATCGCCGGCAGTGGGCGGCGCCACCCCTGGCGTGCGCTTTTTCCCCGGGAAAAGGAAGGTAGTTCCCAAGGTGCCAAGACTCGCGTGTCTAGTATCCGCTTGCGTAGGGACTGATTATGGCTGGGTTATGGGGAATAAGGGCTAAAGCGTAGCACTTATTGGAGCGGACGGGTCCTGAGTCTGGGCGGGTCCTTGGCGTTGGTCATTCCCGCGGGAAAGGGGCTTATGGAGATTCCTGAAGGGCGCAGAGACTGCACGATTCAGGGTGTGGAAAGAGCAAAACCTGCTTGGGTGCGGTAGGGTCCAGGGATTCCAGGTAGAAGTCCCTCACCCTAACCGAGTGGGCAGGGGTCTGATTCAAACGCGGCGGGCACCTTTAGCCGAGGAGACACGCCAACGGGACCCCTCCCCTGCGCTTAGATCGAGAAGAAGCTGGAGCCGCTGCCGGAGGACGAAGATCACCACGCAGATCTGACCCAGAGCCGCCGGCCTCTCACCGGCTGCACCATTTTCCTGGGCTACACATCCAACCTCATCAGTTCAGGCATCCGGGGAGACTATCCGCTACCTCGTGCAGCACAACATGGTCGGTCTTGGTGGCTCGAAGATCTTGGGTTTTTCTGTTCTTTTTTGGTTTGGGGGGGGGAAGCACACCCAACGGAGCTCGGGGCACAAGGAGCTCCCGGCAGTGCTCAGGACACTGTGCTCTCTCTCGGCCCAGGTCTTGGTTATTTAGGGGGACCTCGGCATAGAACTGACCCGAAGCATCATTGCAACCATCCCACCACCACCACCACAAATTTAAGTTAAAAACTGAGGGGCCTGGGGCCGGAGCGATAGCCCAGCGGGTAGGGCGTTTGCCTTGCACGGCCGGCCTATGCCGGCCTGGGTTCAATTCCTGGCGTCCCATATGGTCCCCTGAGCAACGCCAGGAGTAATTCCTGAGTGCAGAGCCAGGAGTAACCCCCTGAGCGTCGCGGGTGTGACCCAAAAAAAAAAAAAAAAGAAAATTTCTCTTGAGCCACTCTGGGGACTCAGCTGGGGCGTGTGCTGCAAAGCCCGTGCCCAGGTCTGGGGGTGTAAGTTGGCCCCAAGCCTGGGTCTGGGGTGTTTAGGTGGGGGGGCCCCTTCAAGGAGAGGCTAGATTGCATGGGGTTTTGTTGGCAGCTGAGCTCCCAGAGGGGGCAGGGCTGGGGGAATGAAGACTGAGAATCGGGCCCTGCCTGGGGTGCTGGGGGTGGCAGCTTTCTGAGCCACGTCACTCCCCAGCGTGACTGCAGGTGGACGTGCTCGTGACTACAGCAGGGGGCGTGGAGGAGGACTTCATCAAGTGCCTGGCGCCCACTTACCTGGGCGAGTTCAGCCTGCGGGGAAAGGAGCTCCGGGAGAATGGAATCAACAGGTGGGGGGCCGTGAGGGGCGGGGCAGAGCCGGGCTGCAGCGCGGAGCCCACATGCCTCCTGCCCATAGGATCGGGAACCTGCTGGTGCCCAGCGACAACTACTGCAAGTTTGAGGACTGGCTGATGCCCATTTTGGACCAGATGGTGCTGGAGCAGAACACAGAGGTAGGGCGGGGCCGTGAGTGGAGGGGGCTTGCAGGGTTGGGGGGGATGCACCGCTGCTGCCTGACCCTGCTCCCCAGGGTGTGAAGTGGACGCCTCCAAGATGATTGCCCGCCTGGGCAAGGAAATCAACAACCCGGATTCGGTGTATTACTGGGCGCAAAAGGTGAGGGGCCCTTGGAGCCGGAGCGATAGCACAGCAGGGAGGGCATTTGCCTTGCATGCGGCCAACCTGGGTTTGATTCCTGGCATCCCATATGGTCCCCTAAGCACTGCCAGGAGTGATTCCTGAGTGCAGAACCAGGAGGAACCCCTGAGCATTGCGGGTGTGACCCAAAAAAGCAAAAAAAAAAAAAAAAAGGAAAAAACCTTTACGGGGGCTATAACTGAATTGTTCTTGTTATATGGGGGTGGGCACCCTGGCAGTGCCACCAGGCATTGGGCCCAGGGTTCCAGACCCTCGAGCCCCTGCCCAGCCCCGGAACCATCAGTTCTTTTTTGCATGAGGCACGGCTGTGGGTCGTTAGTGTGGGAGGTATGAGGTGAGAGCTGGGAAATGGGGTGCTCTTGGGTTCGTGTGGGAGGTACAAGGTGAGAGCTGGGAAATGGGGTGCTCTCGTGTTCGTGTGGGAGGTACAAGGCGAGAGCTGGGAAGTGGGGTGCTCTCGAGGCACTAAGACACCTCCCGCCCCAGAACCACATCCCCGTGCTGAGCCCCGCGCTCACAGATGGCTCACTGGGAGACATGATCTTCTTCCATTCCTACAAGAACCCAGGCCTGGTCTTGGATATCGTAGAGGGTGAGGCTGGGGGACGGGCTACGGGAGGGGGCACGGGGAGGCCCAGAAGCCCCTGACCTGGCGTCTCCCACAGACCTGCGGCTCATCAACACACAGGCCATCTTCGCCAAGCGCACAGGCATGGATCATCCTGGGTGGCGGCGTGGTCAAGCACCACATTGCCAATGCCAACCTCATGGTGAGTGGCACCCCACAGCCAGTTGCAATCCCCTTCTGGGTGGGGACATGATAGCAAGGCTGGATGGAGAAAGGGTGTGCCACCCCGAAAGGGGACAGCTTTGGAGGAGCAAGCGGTGAGCAGTAGTTTCGGGAAGGGTCATCAGCGCTTCCACAGGTGCTAGGGGTTGGGGTGGGCACAGAACCTGCTGGGCCTTGAGGAGGAACATGGTGACTGCCAGAGAGTACCTGGGGGTGGTGTCTGGGGCTTATGGAACACGGGGCTCGGTGAGCAGCTGGGGGCCGCCGCTCTGGGGCCTGTCCGCAGCCCAAGGCCCCCACACTGTCCCCCCACAGGCGCAGCAGGGGCCGACTCACGCCGTGTACATCAACACGGCCCAGGAATTTGGCGGCTCGGACTCGGGCGCGCGGCCCGACGAGGCGGTCTCATGGGGCAAGATCAGGGGCGGGCGCGGAGCCTGTGAAGGTGAGGTGGGCTGGCTGGTGGGGTGCAGGGGCTCGGGGCGACAGCCAGGCACCCACCGTACCCACATTCCCCCTCAGGTCTATGCTGACGCGTCCCTGGTGTTCCCGCTGCTGGTGGCTGAGACGTTCGCACAGAAGGTGGATGCGTTCAGGTCAGAGAAGAGCCAGGACTGAGGCACCCCCACCTGCTTTATTCTTGCCCCTCTTCCCCGCGTGTTGGAATAAAGCGTCACCTGTTCCGCCCCAGGGCCTGTGTGTTGTCCCTTCAGCCCGCGCCCCCCTCGGCCTCGTAGGCGTCTTCCCGCCAGCAGTGGATGCTGCCCCCGGTGGCCGTCAGCAGGCAGGGGCTCGGTGGGGTGGAAGGACAGAGACTGCACCACGCCAGCCCCAACGGGCAGCTCCAGAGCCAGGGCACCCTGCAGGGGACAGGGTATGGACCCTCCCCTGACCAGCAGCCCCTCGAAGGCTACGAGTCATCATGCGCCCCGCACCCGACCCCCATCAGTATCCTCTTAAAATTCTCCCCTCCAGAGTTCCTCACTTCCGGTCTGCCAGACCCGAGGATGGCAGAACCTTGGAGGGTCTCGTAGCTCCTGCCCGACTCCTATTCCCTCCTGCCTCAGGTGCCCTTCCTCAAGCCCCGAGGAGCTCAGACCGTGCGCCCGGTAGCCTGTCTCTGCGGGGCCCCCACCAGGCCAGGACTCACGGGTGCAGGGATGCCTCAGGGGCTTAGGATTCCCCCAGAATCCTGGTCTGCCCGCTGGGGTGGTACACCGTGGCCCGCGTCCTGGACATCGTGCCGCAGCCAGACCCGGGAGCACATGCTGTCCCTGCACAGGGCGGTTCCTCACCAGTCCAGCGGGGAGGCGGGACTCACCTCCACGAGGTCCCAGAAAAACACCTTCCCGTCCTCAGAGCCACTGACTGCGTGCGTGTCGCGCTCACTCAGGCAACAGTCCAACTTGTACTCGTGGTTCTTGTGGCCCGTGTACCTGGGCAGGGGCAGGGTTGGGGTCAGCGGGGCCTGGGATGGGGGCAGGGAGGACCCCAACACCCTGGGACTCACCGCGCCGAGCAGCTCCCCCGTGTCTTTATCCAGAAGCCGCAGCGTGGAGTCCAGGCTGGACACCAGGGTGCACTGGCCATCTCGACTGAAGCAGGCACAGGTGATGGGGCCTGGGGTAGTGGGGACAGGCCGTGGGGCTGGGGTCCCCAGAGCTGCCCCACCACCACGCTCTGCCCATGGCCCTGCCCCCCACTCACTGCCCACGTAGTCGGAGAAAAGCTGCCCCTTCCTCCAGGTCATAGCGCCTCACGCGACCGTCCACGGAACTGCAGGAGGGACGTGCCAGCAGCTGGAGGGGGATGGACCCCCCAGGCTGTGTCTTCCCCCCCAGGTCAGGCTTGCACCCCCCAAGGGCATGCATCCCCCAAGGTCAGGCTGGATACACTCTAAACTGGGCCCCTGGGGTTCTAAACTCAATCCCAAGGTCAACAGGGTCCACTGCATCATTTTTATTAAACAAAAGGGGGGCCTGGGCCATGGTGATGGTACAGTGCGGAGGGGTTTTTGCCTTGCATGTGGCTGACCCGGTTCGATACCCGGCATCCCATATGGTCCCCTGAGCACTGCCAGGAGTAATTCCCAAGCACAGAGCCAGGAGTAACTCCTGAGCATCTCCAGATATGACCCCCAAAACAACTGTAACAAAATTTTTTAAATATGAAAAGGGGGGCAGAGCTATAGCACAGTGGGTAGGGCATTTGCCTTTGCATGCAGCCAACCTGGGTTTGATCCCTGGTGTCCCATATGGTTCCACGAGCATCACCACAGGTATGATCCAAAAAACCCAAAAAAATGGGGCCGGGCGATAACCCAGCGGGTAGGGCGTTTGCCTTGCACGCGGCCGGCCTGTGCCGGCCCGGGTTCGAATCCTGGCATCCCATATGGTCCCCGAGCACCGCCAGGAGTAATTCCTGAGTGCAGAGCCAGGAGTAACCCTGAGCGTCGCCGGGTGTGACCCCAAAAGAAAAAAAAAAAAAAAACCCAAAAATATGGGGCCGGAGCGATAGCCCAGCGGTAGGGCGTTTGCCTTGCCGCGCGCCAGCCTGTGCCGGCCCGGGTTCGATCCCCAGCATCCCATACGGTCCCCTGAGCACTGCCAGGAGTTATTCCTGAGTGCAGAGCCAGGAGAAACCCCTGAGCATCGCCGGGTGTGACCCCAAAAAGAAAAAAAAAAAAACCAAAAATAGAAATAAATAAAAAGGGGTGGGGGGAAATATGTGGAGCCTGGGAGATGCACCTTGGTAGCAGAGCACAGGCCTTGAAAGACTGAACCCAGGGCTCAAAACTCAGCACGGCACAGAGAGCACAGCACAGTGAACCTGTGAGAGGCTCTAGGTTAGTGTGGAATGAACCACTCCAGCACAAAAAGGATGTAGCACCTGGACACAGCAACAATCAAGCCGGCAGCAGTCAGGCGCCCCCTTCAGACTGAGAAATCCAGGAAGGCTTCCCAGAGGAGGTGACCCCACATGGGGACTGGAAAACAGGAAGGAGCCTGCCACAAGCAGGCCAAGAGAT
Organism: Cryptotis parvus; assembly: GCA_021461705.1. Classification (NCBI taxonomy): domain Eukaryota; kingdom Metazoa; phylum Chordata; class Mammalia; order Eulipotyphla; family Soricidae; genus Cryptotis; species Cryptotis parvus. Next base: position 53,896 of record JAJIBD010009597.1, read on the forward strand.
GAGTCGGAGCAGGATCAGCCATGCAGCCTGAACTGATGGCTTAATGCTCACTCCTGCTGAGGCCCAACAGCGCTGTGATTCACCAGGGCCACACCTAGTAATGTTTGGGACATGTGGTGCCGGGTTTGAACTCAGAGCCTTGCACATGCTACTCCTGCACTGCAGGCCGTTAAGCTTCCTGTGCCCAGAACACCATTGTGAGCAGGTGCTGAAATAAGCCTCAAATAAGCAGAAGGGCTCCTCAGGCAGAGAAGCGGCCTGTGCAAAGGTCCTGGGGTAGCCACCTGCTTAGCAAACTGAACAAAATAGGAGGCTGAGAAGAATTCAAGCCTTGAGCTCAGTGGGTTTAAGAGAACATCAGAATGGAAGGGAGCGAGGAAATAGGAAAGGGGTTAAGGACCTTTCTTTTGCACATAACTGAGCCAGTTCGATGCTTAGCACCCCGTAGGAGTACCCCAAGTCTCGCCAGGAGTCATCCCTGAACACAGCAGGAAGCCAGGTTTTAAGCCTCTGGCGGGCTCAGAGGGGGGTGTCCTGGCCCCCTTACGCACCCCGCCAGGATCTCATGGTCTGACACCTTCACACTGGAGATGCCGTCCCTGGCTTCATCCAGCGTCTGCACCGGCTCCGGCTTCCGCGGCGGCAGTCCCAGCAGCGAACACTGGAATCAATAGATCCTGGCAGGCCAGCATGGAGGTGAGGTTCCGTCTGGGGGCACAGTGAGGCCCTTCCCTGCCCGGCCCCTGCCCTCACCGGACAGGATGACAGTGGCCTCCTCGTTAAACTGCACCGTGTTCACCTTCTGCGGAACAGAAACAGCTGCTCAGAGGAGGCTGGACCTCAGGGTTGAGTGCAAGGGGGACCCGGTGCCGATACCCTGCAGGGGGGCAGCGAGGAGCTGCAGGGTTTGGTAAACAGGCACTCGAGGGAGGCTCCTGCGTTGCCACAGGGGAGGCGGACACTGTCCCCACCCAACACGCGAACGCGGGTCCCCTCCGCTACCCGCGCTCTCCCGCTCCCACTCACCCTGCGTGGCCCCGGAATTTGCGCACGACCTGCCCTGACGCCACATCCCACAGCACCACAGCCTTGTCCCCGCCGCCCGAGCAGAGGCTGCTATTGTCAAAGGAGCTAAAGAGAGCAGAGGTGGGACGGTCAGCGTCCACCTGCCACCGCGGCCTCGTCGCCCCATCCCAGCCAGGCCCTCCCTCCCCGGCTCACCCGGCTGCGTCCAGCACCTCGTAGCCGTGGCCACTGTAGGTCCGCAGCAGCGTCCCCCGCAGCGGGTTCCAGAGCTTCAGGGTCTTGTCGCTGCCGCACGTCAGGCAGTAATTGCCGTCCACTGGGGAACACCCGCGGGGTTACCGGGAGGCCGGACTCGGCAGGCGGCCGGAGGGCCCGGCACGGAGAAGAGGGAGCTCACCATTGAATCGCACGGCCCGCACCGCCCCTTGCCCGCACTCCAGCGTCTTCACGCACTTCCGCGGCAGCTCCGGGGCCCGCGGCTTCGGTTCGGGGAAAGCCATGACTCGGGGAGGCCGGCTTCCCCCTGCTCCCGGGCTAGACGAAACCCAGGGAGACCACGCTTGTGTGTCACCTTCTTAATGTTCCCCCATAGGCCACTTCCGGTCCAGAGTCCGGTTTCTGTGCTGCCGGTTATCGGGCATTAACGACACCTAGTTCTAGCATTTCCCACCCACATTGTGTATTTTTTTTTGCTTTATTGCTTTTGGGTCACACCCCAGCAAGCTCAGGGGTTACCCTGGCCCTGCACTCAGGAATACCCTGGCGGTGCTCGGGGACCTATGGGATGCCGGGATCGAACCCGGGCCAGGCCGGCCGCGGCAAGGCAAACGCCCACCCGGGCACGCTCGCCCTACCCACATTGTGTATTTTGAGGGCTTTTTGTGGCCTCTTGTCGTCCTCGGTCCACAAATTAAGTGGATTCCTGAAACCCTCGCTCCGACGTCTCTTGTTAGGAACGGAAGTGCGAGGGCTGCGGGGTGCAACTGTAAAAGGCAGCCGGTGCTTCCAAACCGGAAGCGGCCACTCCAGCTCCGGAAGAGGCGCGACCTCCTACTCGCCATGTCCACGAACAGTATGTCGGACCCACGGAGGCCGAACAAAGTGCTAAGGTGAGCACCCCAAGGGAACGGGGCTCGGGTTGGGGGTCGTGTCCCAGGGCGCTGATTCACCCAAACGGCTGGAAATGGCGCGCCCTGATCCTTGAACCCACCGCAGATACAAACCCCCGCCAAGCGAGTGTAACCCGGCCTTGGACGACCCGACGCCCGACTACATGAATTTGCTCGGTATGATCTTCAGCATGTGCGGGGCTCATGCTCAAGGTAGGCGGGGCTGGGCAGCCGGGGCTCCGCCTGACCACGGGGTTGCAGGCGGGGCCGGGCGATGCTGGGCGGGGGAAAACTGGACCCACCTAAGGGATGCCTGGCCCACGTGGGTCTAAAAGGAATTCTGGGGTCTTCCGGGTGTAAGACCAAAGGAATTCTTTGGTCTTCCGGGTGTAAGACCAAAACCTGACTACGTTGTAGTCGGTGGGGGCAGGGGGTCTCGGAGGGCTCGTCCACGCCGCACCGGGTGGTGCTGTTACCCTTGTTAATGGAATGCCGCCTCCTTCCACAGCTGAAATGGTGCGCTTGGGTCGCCGTTTACTGCTCATTCATCAGCTTTGCCAACTCCTGGGAGCTCCGAAGACACGAAGCAGATGATGAGTAGCTTCATGTTGTCCATCTCGGCCGTGGTGATGTCCTACCTGCAGAACCCGCAGCCCATGACGCCGCCCTGGTGATGGCTGCCCAGAGGGTCGCCTCCTGGACCCCTGCACCCGCCTCCCTCCAGGACTGGCTGTGGCTTGGCCTCCTGCCCCACCTGCTGCTCTGGCCCCACAAGGTCGTCTGAGGGGGCCTACGGCAGGCGCAGGGGAGCCAGGCCTTGTCTTGCTCCCCTGGTGCAGACGGGGCACCGGCCCACTCTGCCTGCCAGTGTCGGAGACGCCGTTCCTGTTTCTAGCTTCTTATCTTCTTGTTAGGACCAGTTAATAATAAAGTTTTGCAACCACCTGCCCTCTGACCTCTGCATTCAGGATCCTCTAAGCAGGGAAAAGGCCCCTGCATTCCAATCAGTCCAGCCAGGGTGGGCCCCCAGTCTGGAGCTTTCTGTGGGTTCACTCATTTCTTTCATAAGCCTCCTGACTCAAGCCAGCTTCCTGCTCCAGGCCCTGCTGCTGACAGCTCAGCAAATACCTCCCTGCACTTCCAACCCAGGCCTTTTTTTTTTTTTTTTTTACGTGCTAGGTCGGTTCTTTGGGAGGGGGAGAGGGGCACACCTGGGAGGTGCTCAGGTCTCACTCCTGTGCTCAGGAATCTGCCCTGGGGTGCTCAGGGGACCGTAAGGTGGTGCAGGATCAGTTTTGAGTCTGCTGTGTGCAACCTCCTGTCTTTATCTTTGGCCCCATGCTTGGGTTTTTATCACGGAAGGGGTGAAACTGTTTCTGAAAACTCTGGACCGGTAGGGACTGGAAATGTGGGGACAGGCTGAGTCTAGTTTCTTTACGTCTCAGTGTCCCAAAGTTAAAACAAGGCCAGAGCGACAGTCCAGGGGGGTAGGGCGTTTGCCTTGCCCGCAGCCTACCCGGGTTCTCCTAGCATCCCATATGGTCCCCCAAGCACCGCCAGAAGTAATTCCTGAGTGCAGAGCCAGGAACAACCCCCTGAGCATCGCCGAGTGTGACCCAAAAAGCAAAACAGTAAAGAATAAAACAAGGGCTAGCCAACTCCATCTCATAGTCAAACCACCAGAAGCTAGGACGCCAACACCCCAGGGTCCCCTACATTCACTCCCTAGGCACTCCCCGTGTCCTTAGGGAAAAGATCTCTACTAGCATATGGACCGAGGATTCTCTATCAGCAAAGGGACAGAGGGTGCTCGATGCCACAAGCAAACCAAAGTCCCATTCAGAAAAAACAGCTCCAGCAAGGGGCTAAGTCTGTGCTGGGCCCAGATCCCGTGACGCCCCGCCCCGAGCAGACCACGCCTCTCTCCCACGCCCCCCAGGCGCGTCCATTGGCTGAGTCTCCAGGGGGCGGGGGCGTTTTGCTGGCTAGGGTCGCGCCCGGGAACCCCGGGAGGCGGCGGCGGCGGCGGCGGAGTCATGGGTATCCACGCGCGGCCATCGCGGGTCCGCGGCGGCGGCGGCCGGGGCGCCTGGGGTCCCCTGCACGAACTTCCGCGCGCTGCGGCCGCCCTTCCCGCCTCTCTGCTTTCTCTTTTCGTTGTTGCTGGCGGCGCCCGGTGTCCGGGCGGCGGGGTTATAAGGTGAGTGGGGCCCAGGAGCGGGAAATGTCCACCGGCCGGAGGGAGGCCGGAGCTGGGGTTCACGGGGCGCGGGTGGGTCTATGCTGGGGGCCCGCGACGGGGGTTTCAGAAAACTGTGCGGTCCGACTCGGTCGCTGAGCGCTTGGGTCGCGACCGCCCCACCTGCTTCCTCGAATCTGGGCATCACCTAGACTAATCCTGACTAGTGCCTTAGGCGCTGGACTGTCCCTCCGACCTCGCAAGTTCTTAACTTGCGGCAGCCTGTGTCCGAGCTGCCCTGAGTTAATGCTAAGGGCTCTGCCTTTAGATATCTCCCCCACCCCACCCGCGGGCCTCACCACCTTCCCCCAACCAGCTGACTAGGTCAAAACTTGCCTAGGGGGTCAAAGAAATCCAGACTTAGGGAATTTGACTTGCTGGTGACCAACACAGATTTTTTTTTTTTCTCTTTTGGTTTACACCTGGTGTTGCTGGGTTACTCCTGGCTCTATCCTCAGGAATTGCTCCTGGCGGTGCTCGGGGACCATATGGGATACTGGGGATTGAACCCAGGTCGGACCACGTACAAGGCAAAAGTCCTACCCTGCATACTATTGCTCTGGCCCCCAACACAGATTTTATCCCTGGCAACATCTGGGGACCCCAAAGCCACACCAGGAGTGATCCCTGAACTAGGAACCAGAACTAGGAATCAGGAACCAGAACTAGGAACCAGAACACTGCTGGGTGTGGCAAAAAAAAAAATAGCCTATGGGGTCTGCCTCTCACTATGCTCTTCCATTGGGGATTACTGACCAGGTGTGTTTGGGGTTCCCATACAGACATGCCCCCAGGTGATGCCGGACATGCTCAACGTCCATCTACTAGCCCACACGCATGATGACGTAGGCTGGCTCAAGACCGTGGACCAGTACTACTATGGCAGTGAGTAGAGAGTGGGAGGCGGTGACTGGCCAGGGGATCCCCATCATACTTCTGAGCCCTCAAAAATACTTCCTGGATCCCGGCCGCGTGAGCTGTTCCCCACCCCTGATGGCTTCTTGGTTCCTGTGCCCACAGTCCGAAATGACATCCAGCACGCCGGCGTGCAGTACATCCTGGACTTCGGTTGTCTCCGAGCTGCTGGCAGATCCCCCCGCGCGCCGATTCATCTACGTGGAGATGGCCTTCTTCGCTCGCTGGTGGCGCCAGCAGACGGATGCAACACAGCAGGTCGTTCGCGAGCTGGTGCGCCAGGGTGAGCCTGCCAAGAGGAAGTGAGAAGAGGAAGCCCTTATCATTTCTGCTTCTGCTGCGGTTGTCTGTGACATTGTTATGAGCAGGCTCTGTGTAGCCTGTCATGGGAGCTTCCTTTGCCAGGAATTCTCCTTGGACCAGGAGAACTCCTATGCATCCTGCAAAGCCCCACCTCTGATGGCCCCTTCTCTAGGATCCTGCATGACGGGCTTCTGTCTGTCCTCTTTTTTTTTTTTTTTGCTTTTTGGGTCACACCGGCGATGCTCAGGGGCTACTCCTGGCTCTGCACTCAGGAATCACTCCTGGTGGTGCTCGGGGGGACCATATGGGATGCTGGGGATCGAACCCGGGCTGGCATGGGCTGGCGCGCTGCAAGGCAAACGCCCTACCCGCTGGGCTATCGCTCCGGCCCTGTCTGTCCTCTTGTTGGCTGACAAACCCCTCGACTCATTAACCCTCTTGTAGATGGAGTCTTCTGTGAGGCAGCCTCAGCCCTGGATAACTGACTTGGACTTTATTCCTCCCTGTCCAGGGCGCCTTGGAGTTTGCCAACGGTGGTTGGGTGATGAACGATGAGGCATCCACCCACTATGGAGCCATCATTGACCAGATGACCCTGGGCCTCCACTTCCTGGAGGACACGTTTGGCACAGATGGGCGCCCCCTCGTGGCGTGGCACATTGACCCCTTTGGTCATTCCCGGGAGCAGGCCTCACTGTTTGCTCAGGTGAGAACTAGGCCCCCTGGTTCACTCGCTGGGCTGCTCAAGGCCCTTCCCTGTTCTTCCAGACAGATCCCAGACCCTTGGGTGACCTAGATATCCCATAGACTACCCCCTACTCGGGACCAGCTCCTGGCTGAAGACCCCTTTCCCTAACCTCCCCTTGGAGCTCGGGCAGGGCTCTTGGATGCTCTGTTCTTTATTTCTCCTCGTGGGGGGCATTTCTGCTGCCCCAGCTTCCTGGGCAGTGACTCTGACCTTTTGCATGTTTCCCTGAGCCTGGGAAGGCAGGAACAATCCTGGTGTCAGGCTCTGAGCTGGAGGAGGAGGTGGTGGCGTCAAGTTGGGTTTCCAGCTTCTGACATGCGACCACAGCAGTACAGCGGGGAGGGTATGCAGCCTGCAGGAGCTGGCCTGGGTTTGATGCCCAGCACCTCATATTGTCCTCCAAGCACTGCCGGAAGTGATCCCTGAGCACAGAGCCAGGAGTAAGTCCTGAGCATTGCTGGGTGTGGCCCCCAAAACAAAATACAAACTTCTTTTTTTTTTTTTTTGCTTTTTTTTTGGGTCACACCCAGCAATGCTGAGGGTTTCTCCTGGCTCTCCACTCAGGAATTACTCCCTGGCTGTGCTCAGGGGACCATATGGGATGCTGGGGATCGAACCCAGGTCGACCTGCGTGCAAGGCAAACGCCCTCCCCGCTGTGCTATTGCTCCAGCCCCAAATACATTTATTTTCTTTTTTGGTTCACACCCAGCAATGCTCAGGGGTTTCTCCTGGCTCTGCACTCAGGAATTACTCCTGGCGGTGCTTGGGGACCATATGGGATGCTGGGGATTGAACCCGGGCCGGCATGGGCCGGCTGCGTCCAAGGCAAACGCCCTACCCGCTGGGCTATCGCTCTGGCCCCAAAATACAATCTTTACCCCTTCCCTGTGTCTTGAAATGGCGAGGGTTTCCCCCTTGCTCTGCCACGTCTGGGTGGGTGTGGAAAGGGCTGAGGTTTCCTCACTCTGCCCACCTCCGCCCCAGATGGGCTTCGGCGGTTTCTTCCTGGGGCGCATCGACTATCAAGATAAAAGAGGCTCGAAAGGCGAATCAGGAGATGGAGCAGGTGTGGCGGCCAGCCGCAGCCGCCTCGCACCCCCGCGGCCGACCTCTCTTCACTGGTGCGCGCCGTGCCCCGCGGTTTGCTTCGCGTTTTGATTTGGGGCGCCATGCCTTGGTGGTGCTCAGAGGTTAGTTCTGGGGCCCCGGTAGTAGCACAGTGGGGAGAACTTGTGCCTGCCCAACCCACATTCCATCCCTGGCATTCCATAGGGTCCGCTGAGCACTTCCAGGAGTCACCCAGGAGCACCATCATGAGTAGCCCAAAAACAAAACCAAAGGCTACTCTGTGCTCCAGTGCCTAGGGGTCACTCTCAGAGGTGCTGGAGGGGGCATGAGGTGCCTACACCAGAACATGCTTCCAACTCCCCAGCCGTCTCCCTAGCCCCAAGGCCAGTGTTTCCCTTGCGCCATGGTGTAGAACAGTCTGGCGCCCATCACATCGGAGTCTGGAAGCTCTCGGCCAGCTCTGGCCCCAGTGTAGGTCTGGGTCCCGGCTTCCTCCCTGACCGTGAGCTGGTGTGTCCTGCAGGTGTGCTCCCCAACATGTACAACCCGCCAGATGGCATGTGCTGGGACACCGTGTGTGCCGACAGCCCCTTGGTGGAGGACCCGGAGAGCCCCGAGTTCAATGCACAGGAGATGGTCACTTACTTCCTGAAGCTGGCCGCTATCCAGGTAACCCACCATCTAGGACTTGGAGACAGATCCCTGCCCCATGTACTCACCCGCCAAGGTGGAAGGGGCTAGAGCCCCCAGACCCGAGCCCTTCCCATCTTACCATGTGTCTCTGCATAATTGTTACCATCTTATTTTATTTTATTTTGCTTTTTGGGTGACACCCGGCTATGCTCAGGGGTTACTCCTGGCTCCGCACTCAGGAATTACTCCTGGAGGTGCTCAGGGGACCATATGGGATGCCGGGGATCTAACCTGAGCCGGTGCAGGCCAGCTGTTTGCAAGGCATGGCAAGTGCCCTCCCGGGTACTATTGCTCCAGCCCCAAACCTCCCGTCTTTGTCCCTTTATGGACCCATACTCCAGACCATGGGTCACCTGGGCCACGGCTGTGACCTAGGCATCCCTGCACCCTACCACAGGGCCGGCACTACGGACCAAGCACATTGTGATGACTATGGGCTCCGACTTCCAGTATGAGAACGCCAACATGTGGTTCAAGAACCTGGACAAGCTCATCCGCCTGGTCAACGCCCAGGTGAGAGAGAGAGAGAGAGAGAGAAAG
>JAJIBD010009598.1:0-21017 GCA_021461705.1 Cryptotis parvus
AAAGAATAGATTATCATGGGGGCTGGAGCAATAGTCCAGCAGGTAGGTTGTTTGCCTTGCACGCGCGGCTTGCCCGTGCCGCCCGGGTTCGATCCCCGGCATCCCATATGGTCCCCCGAGCACCATTAGGAGTAATTTCTGAGTGCAGAGCCAGGAGAAACCCCTGAGCATTGCTGGGTGTGACACAAAAAAATAAAAAAAGAATAGATTATCTGATATTATATAAAGAAACATGTGAACACGAGAAATAGATGAACAATACAGTAAACCATCTTTTGAATAACCAACGTTTCATAATACAAAATCATGTGTGGTAAAGACCCATTCAAAGAAGCTGGAGAAATAGTACAGGGGGTAATGCACTTGCCATGCACACAGCCAACCCCAGAGCTAGGAGTAGCCCGTGAGCACTGCGGTCATGGCTCCCAAACCAAATTAAACGCTCAAAAGCGGAAATAACTCAACTGTCCGTCGATGTATGAATAGACAAACAAAATATGGCATACCCATTCAGTAGGATATTTACGTTTAAAAAGGAAAGAAATTCTGGCACTTGCTACAACATGCTAACAACGAAGTGGCAGAAAACAGTTATAAAAAGAGAAAACACCACTGGAGGTATCCCGAATAATCCAGTTAGAGGCACAGGAAGAACAGTGGCTACCAAGAACTGAGGAAGAAGGTAGTAAGGGAGACAGTCAACAGAGTTGGCACTTAGATGATAACATAATTCTGGTGATGGAGCGTGACAGCAGTTGCATAAGAATGCAAGAATGTAGAGGTACTTCAAGTTACCAGACTGAGCACATAAAATCAGACATTCTCTGGTACATGCACTTTCCACAGTAAAGGTAAAACACAACTCTGGTTCCACTTAGCTTTGGGAAAGTTACTTTTCACTCAAATTGCTATTATATATAATGAATTTATGGCTTTAAAAAAAAAACTAGTAAATATTTTAAACTGCCCCAGTTTTAATTTCTAGGATGGAAAGATAGTCCAAAAAAATCCAGAAACTCTTATGCTCTCAGTAAATTTTGAGGTAAAGAGATTGAGATAAAAAAAAAAGTTTGAGAACCATAAAACGTATTTCCCATCACACTGTAGTCCCCACCACCGGTGTAATGTGAAAACTGCCATTTGTTGGTACAGCTTCAATTAACATTCATGTATCACTGAGTCTGAAGACAATTTTATATATTTACATATATAGACAACTTTAAACTATATATGTAACTTTAAGGTATATATGTATAACTTTAAGGGATATATATTTATACATATTATGTATATATATTACAAAAGTATCCCACCCACACAGCAGAGCCTGGTAAGCTACCTGTGTCCGTATTTGATATGCCAAATACCAGCAACAATTATATACCTCATTCCCATGACCTGACAGAATGGTTTGAGGCTCTTTATGTTCCTGGAGCTAACAGATGCCCTTAGGCTACACTAGTATGTGACAGGACATATGGAGATATTAATGATGCCCACTCAAACAAATCGATGATCAACGGGAAGACAAGTGATACAAGCAAAGTGATACAAGTGATATATATATATATATATATATTTAAAATACATATAAAAGAAGACAACTATATATACACGCATGTATATGTACATATACACACATGTATATGTACATATATACACATGCATATGTACATGTATACACATATGTGTACATGTGCACATGTGGATGCACATGTGTGTACATATACACATATGTATATACATAGTGTTATGCACATGTATGTGTACATATACACACATGTATGTATACATATATACACATATGGATATGCGCATATACACATATGTGTATATGTATGTATGTAACTTTACTAGGACTGATCGCCACAAAACTCCACATAGAACAGTGGCAATGCCCAACAGACCACTGTTTAAAAACACTGAATGCCAATATGGTCCGGAGTAGTTTTATGAGATCCAGCATAAAACACACCTTTCCTTGTTTTCCGCTGCACCGTGTTTAAGCTTTGCAGCACGAAGCTAGATTTGGGAAAGAGGGAGGTAGCTGCATTGCTTCTGAGAGCCCCTCGGCCCAGGCACCGGGCAAGGAATCTAACCCTCTCACCATCTTGCCACTGGTGCGTTGCGAGGGGTGTGGCCAGGAGCCGGAAGCCAAAACAGCTGCCCAGCTGCCCCCAAACCTTCTCCAGCAACCATCTTCTCTATTTTGGGAGCCAAGTCAGTCTGCCCCAGCAAGAGGCTGGGAATTTTATGGGCGAGGCGGTAAATAACAAGGAAAGAGGGCAGCGTGGAGGGCGAGAAGCAGCAGGGAGCACAGCACAGCGGTGTCCCTAGGGGAGGACGTCAGGGCGCGCTCCTGGGGTGCAGAGGGACAAAACACAACCACTGCTCTTCCCGCTGCCGGAACGTCCTGCGGCTCCTGCCTGGGGGGTGGGGGACGGAACGTCAAACGGTTTTCTTCTCCGACCATTTTCCTGCATTGCTTTTGGGCCGGGTCTGCGACAGGCTCGCGGACTGCAGCTGCGGCTGTCCCTAAAACAAAGGGGGGGCGCGCGCCCTCCGGGGGCCGGGGGAGGGGAGAGGCGGCGCCCGGCCACCTCGCCGGGGGGTCCCTCGGAGAGAGCCGGCAGGCCGCGGAGAGCGAGAGAGCGCCGGCAGCGGCGCAGGGTGCGCGCGGGGAGCCCCGGCCGGGCAGGAGACCGCGCCCTGCCCATGCCCAAGGTGATCCACGCGCGGGAGGTACCTGTGGAGGACGCGCACAGCCCAAAGGCACCGGGCGACCATGGGAGCGTAGAAGACCGGCGGCGGCGAGTGAGCTGCGTGCTCCGGCGAAGGGTGGAGGAGGAACTGGGTGCTGATGATCGCGGACGCGGCCTACGAGAGGCGACAGCGGCGGCCGGCCCTGCCCGCGCCCTCCCACGTGCGACAGCCCCACGCCGGCGAGCACTTCGGCCCCGCCCCCCCCCCCAATGGCCCCGCCCATGCGTGGCCCCGCCCATGCGTGGCCCCGCCCCCGTGGCCCTGTCCGCCCCGCGCGTCGTGCGCCGCCCCGGGGGGGCGGTGCTGGCCAGACCCTGCGGCCCCGAGCCCAGCTTAACGCCGGGTGGGTCGAGGGGGGCGGCGGCGGCAGAGCTCGAGCCAGTGAAGTTTGAGTGACCGTGTTGCGATCGGAAGCTCGGCTCAAGCCTCGACGACCAGGGGCTGGGCGGCCCGACCTACGGACGCCTGCGGGGCCGCTGCCACCCTATCGAGTCCTCTTGCTGGGTAAGGGGCTTCTGTCTGCGAGCGGCGCCCACCGGCCTGGGCGCTGCTCCCGCTGCAAAGGTGCTCGCGCCGCCAGGCCCGGGTTCCCCAGAGGATGGAGAAGGAGGCCGGGGTGCTCTGCAGGGGAGAGAGGCAGAGAAACCCGGACGAGGCTGGGCATCTCTGCCCCTCTGCGCGCCCCTTTCCCCTGCCCGTCCTTATGTGTACCCTCTGCCGGGGGCGCGAGCTGGAGGCTGGGGTCCCTTCTTTAGGACTTGCAACCCCGTGGCCTAAAGGCTGGACTCGCCTTTAAGTCCGGTAATAAACATCCTAGCAGGGGGTACCACACCCAGGCTTTGAACGGGGAACCTGGGGAGCTGCTGGATGATGCGATTTAGTGGAAATAAGCCATTCATGCTGCTGGCCCCGCGCCGCTGTTTGGATGCGATAGTTTTTACCTGTGAATGGACATGACCGGCGCCAGCCCGTCCACGGGAGGCCAGTCCACGAGAGGCAGCTGCTGCAGACAGCTCGGGCGGGCTGTAGTAGCCATCGATCTCGGCAATGATTTCCTGACATGTCTGTTGATGAAACACAAATGCCATGTTTTTTCCTATCTGGCATGACAGCCTCTCGTGAGCGTATTGCCTCCGCACAAATAAGGTCTCTGCAAACCAAAAATTCGGTGGAGTGTAAATGATGCATATATATGTATATATTTTTCAATCTCTGGAAAGAAAGTGCTCACCGTGGGTCAGCCTCTGAGTCAGCAATATGAAATAACTCTCAACTTAATTCCCAGGCCTCTGGGGGTTTCCACAGCTTTATTATCTATTTCTCAGTGCCTTATGTACTGTGTAGGGGATTTCTCCATCTGTATTATCCATTTCTCAGTGCCTCACGTACTGTGTAGGAACACTGAGATATGCGGTGGTCTGGGGAAATTTTTTACTTCTGGAAGATTTAGCATAGTCTAACACCACTGGCTATCAATGAAAAGATTTAATACATTACCATAACAATACATGGTGCTGTTCTGTTTCTTTTAGCAGAGAAAGGTGTGAAGGTAATAAAGGCTTCTGGTTTTGCTATTTTTTTTTTAACTTTCAGGCTAATTTATCGCCTTCGTTATTTATAAGCTCTGTAAGTATAACCTTCCTAGCTCATTCTCTTAAGTGACAAGGTGTTTTCATTTTTTTTACTAAGGAAAATTGTCTAAGCTCGTAAGATGTCATCTGTCAAGCACCTAGTTTATGCAGTTATTCGTTTCTTAAGGGATCAAAGTCAGATGGATTCTTATAGTTCGGATGAACAAGAAAGTTTGGAAGGTAGGCTCCTGTTTTTCTTGATGTTCATTAGTATTTATAAATGAGAGCTAAAATAACTGTACTCCGATTTTATGATCTAGTATTTTTTTAAATCAGAATATTTTGTTAATTTTTCCAACGAGACACATTCTTGTTAGGTTATCTTGTTTCTGATTTCTGAGAATTATTTTATTTAAATTAATAAGAATTAATTGAGTTTGTCAGAACTACTTTGTTCATATAACAGCTATTTTTTTCTTATCCCCATCTAAATCCCATTTACATAAGTAACATAGTTAATTATGGGCCAACACTGAAATTTAAATTCTGGTTTACTCTGATGATCTTGTAGTCTCTTTTTCCTAATAGGAAAGCATCCAGATTAGAGTAAAAATACTGGAAATATCTTAGTCATCATAAAAGTATTGTGTGAAAGTCTAATAATTATTTATACCACGAGTAAGTTCTGACAACTTTCATGGCAGAGGGACTTGAAATAATTTCACCTTTGTTTTACGTCAGCCTCTAAGTACTGGATTCGGCTGTCTGTTAAATTGAGCAGGACCTGGAGAAGAGCACCACGTGTTTCCTTGACACCATCTTTTGTGCCCTATGCTTATGCATTATAAAATTTAAATCAGGGTAGCTATAATAGAATTCTGCTGATGGGCGTTGGAGGCTCAAGAGGCCAAGCATCTTTGTGGCATAGGCTTTGATTATTAAAGAGAGGGCCGGAGCGATAGCCCAGCGGGTAGGGCATTTGCCTTGCACGTGGCCTGCCTGTGCTGGCCGGGTTCGATCTCCGGCATCCCATATGGTCCGCCGAGCACCGCCAGGAGTAATTCCTGAGTGCAGAGCCAGGAGTAACCCCTGAGCATCGCGGGTGTGACCCAAAAAGCAAAAAAAAAAAAAAAATTATAAAAAAAAATAAAGAGAGACAAAGTGTCTGGGAGAATGGACTGAGCACAATTAAAATGTTCCATTTTAAAGTTGTTTTTTCTTGGTGCTGGAGCGATAGCACAGCGGGTAAGGCATTTGCATTGCATGCGGCCGACCTGGGTTCGATCCCGGCATCCCATATGGTCCCCTGAGCACCGCCAGGAATGATTCCTGAGTGCAGAGCCAGGAGAAACCCCTGAGCATTGCTGGGTGTGACCCAAAAAAGCAAAAAAAAAAAAAATTAAAAAAATAAAGTTGTTTTTTCTATATAGCAGGCATGTCTGTTAAGTCCAGCCAGACTTTCCTTGGGCATATCCTTTCAGGAGGTGGGGGGTGAAAGCTGGGCGTTTGCTCTAAGTCTGCTCGCAGTCTGGTAGACAGTGTCCTTCCAGGTGGCAGCGGGAGGAGCAGGTGACGCACAGTTGGAGAACGTTGCAGTCAGTCCATTTAATAACAAGCCCTTTCTGTCCTCTTTGGCTGGACTGTGAAGATAAAGGAGACCGGTTATCTAAGAAAAGCATTTGCAATGGTTTATTTTTTTCTGTAACAAGCAGATAAATGCAATCACTTAATAAAAATGTCTGTTTTCTAGTATAATGCTTTAAAGAGCAAGGAAGAAAATGGAGAGATGATTTTTTTAACCAAGATGTAACATGTCCTATTTTTAGGATGGTATTCAGCCAAAAAATATGCGCCTTCAGCTGTTTGTTATATATGTAGTCAGAAAGGGTGCCAGTGTCTTTGACCGACCCCTATTTTTGACTCTGTGAGTCTAATTAAATGGACTATGAAATCATGTCGAGATGTCTGCCCACCTTCTAGACATTTAAACGGCCCCAGGAAAGGAGCCTGAATTCTAGCACCAGCTTTTCCACTGTGGTGAAGTTAGTATAGTATCGGCTTTGAGTCTTGTCACCTGATTATGTCACTTCGTCCCTCCTAATTGCCATTATCTACTGACATCTGCTTCATGTTTTGACTTTTCAACTTCTGCTCACTGTCAGTCTCTTTTCGTAAAACTTATTGAATTCAGTCCTATTGACTGCAACGTATTCATACATGATTCTCTCGGTTCTCGTGACTCTTGGTTCTTTGACTTTCTCTCTTCTAATAGTCCTAACCACTCACTCCTTTGGTCAGACTATAACAGTGACTCTCAACTAAGAGTGATTTTGCAATATGTAGGGATAACTTTTATATTCGCCTTGCTAATTCAAGTGATTCCTTTTTTGTGACTCTAGAAAAAGGGCTTCTTTTTTGTATATAAAGCAAACTATGCTTATCAACACACAGCTTTGTTTCCCTTTATCTTTTCTAATTTTTATAGTTTTTATTCCTTATAGTCACTAATTAGAATTTTCAGGATGAATGTAAATAGAAGTGGTGATACCATGTTATCACAAATAGAGTACTGTGAGCTTTACTTGTTTTTGTTTTATGAATGCTGTGGTACTTTTGGCAAGACATCCTGCCCTCAAGATGTTGCAGGTGTGGCTGCAGTGCCCAGCTGTGTTGGCAGGTGGCAGACAGGAGACAGGCCCCAGGGCTCTGCCCCGTGGGCCCTGGATGGTGGATGGTCTGACATAGAAAAAGACTGAGCCCCCTGGGATGAACCCAGAGCCACGACAGAGCCTGGCAAGCTACCCGTGGTGTCCTCGATATGCCAAAAACAGTAACAGTAATGGACCTCATTCCCAATGAATGGAGATGTTACTGGCACCTGCTCGAGCAAATTGATGAACAAAGGGAACACAAGTGACAAGTAGGGATAATGTTGATTGTCATGATGAGGTGAGGATACTGATATTGTTGACATCTAGTAGGCAGAGCTGTATAGCGCTGCTAAGCGAACATAGGACAGCCCTCAATCACAAATGATTTTCTAGTCCTAGATGTCAGTAGAACTGAGGTTGAGAAATGTTTTGTAGATCTTGTCATTGCCCAATTCCATGCCCTCTAAAATCTCTCTGTTAGGGAGTGATAGAATAGGGTTTGGTCACTTGCCCTTGCATCTTGATGACCCAGATTCGAATCTCAGCTACCCCATGGTCAACCTGAGCACAGCCAATAGTCAGTTCTGAGCATAGAGCCGGAGATAGACGCTGAGCACCTCCAGATTTTTGTCCAAAACCATCCCCCCAAATCTCTATTTTAAATATTCCACTTCCTGACTATGACAACTGATCTCATCTCAATCTGTGAAGAATTTCTGTCCCAACATTTTTTTTTCCTTTTTGGGTCACACCTGGCATTTCTCAGGGGTTACTCCTGGCTCCTGGCTCTGCACTCAGAAATTACTCCTGGCGGTGCTCAGGACACCATATGGGATGCCAGGTCGGGTGCGTGCAAGGCAAACGCCCTACCCACTGGACTATCACACCCGCTCCCCAACAATTATTTAATCCTACTAATACCTCTGAGAAGACATGAGACTTCTTTTTTTAAAAAAAGTTTTATTATACTACCGTAATATATATATATATATATCTGTATATAATATATATTTTATATATATGTATATATATATATTTACAAAAGTGTTGATATTTGGGTTTCAGTCATACAGTGTTCCAGCACTCATCCCTCCACCAGTGCCCGTTTCTCTCGACCAATGTGCCAAGATTTCCCCCTCTCCCAGTCTGCATCTATAGCAGGCAATTTTCACTCTCTCTCTCTCTCTCTCTCTCTCAATCTCTCTCTCTCTCCCCTCTCCCTCCCTCCCCATTCTTTTACACACTGTGGTTTGCAATACATACATTTAGAGGTCATGATGAATTTTTCTGTATTTTCAGTTCTTTATTTTCTTCATTTAATAACTTCACGGCAGAGCCTGGCAAGCCTCCTGTGTTGTATTTGATACGCCAAATACCAGTAACAATTATAGACCTCATTCCCATGACCTGATGGAATGGTTTGAGGCTCTTTATGTTCCTGGAGCAAGCAGATGCCCTTGGACTCTACTAGCATGAGACAGGACATATGGAGATGTTACTGGTGCCTGCTCGAGTAAATCGATGATGAACAGGAAGACAGTGATACAGTGATACTAACACCTCTAGTCACTTTGACACTTTCTCATGACTTCTCAAACCAATGAACTTTGATTTTGTTTGAGGATTGTGGTTTCTACTCCACCAAGAAAATTAAATAAGCGTCTTCCACAGACTTCCTTAGCTCCCTCTACATACCCACAACATCTAGACCCACATTGCTTGCCTGCCTGTCTCCTGTCATAGGCTATGAACTGGATATTTGTAACTTTCCATAATTCATGTTGAAACCTTGATCACTTGACATCCCATTATTCATCAGTTTGCTCTAGTTGGCGCCAGTAACGTTTCCATTTGTCCCTGTCATGCGCCAGTGTAGCCCAAAGGCATCTGCTTACTCCAGGAATACGAAGAGCATCAAACTGTTCGCTCAGGGTCTTGACAAAGAAGTCTGACCATCTTGTAGGTGGGCGGCCACGTGATCTTTTGACATCCCGTGGGATCCAGTCGGTAACGGCTCTAGTCCAGCGGTTGTCTCCAAATCGCATTACATGTCCAGCCCATCTGATTTTCGATGCCTTGGCAAACGAGACAGCGTCCCTGATTCTCAATCGTCAACAGAGGTCAGAACTCCGGATTCCTTCTCTCATTTGAGTGAGGCCTGATAGTTCAAGCATAGCTCTTTCGATTCCTCTTTGGGAGACCTGAATAGCATTCTCATCCTGCTTTTGTTCCTGAATCAACCAGATGCCATTGGGCTACATTGGCACGTGATAGAGTCCAATGGAAATGTTACTGGCGCCTGCTCGAGCAAATCGTTGAATAACGGGATTCAAGTGATCAAGTGATCCTGCTTTTGTAAGGTCCAGGTCTCTGAGGCATATGTTAATGCAAGGAGAATGGTGGAGTCGAAGAGATGTACCCAGAGCCGGAGGTTCTTTGTCTCTTTAGCTATTTCTTCAATGCTCTTGAAGGCCTTCCATGCTGCTCTCTTCCTCCTGCGCAGCTCAGGTTTTAGGTCGTTCATCATGTTGAGTTCTTGACCTAGGTACACATAACTGCTGCATTCAGAGGTCTTGTTCCATTGAGAGTGAATGGGGCCTCTGGAACTAGTTCATTTTTCATGAACATTGTTGTGTTGAGATTCAGCTGTAGGCCTACCCTTCCATAGGTTTAAGTTCCATAGCTTTATGTTGAAAGATGAGTGGCCTTATAAGTAAGAGACCCCAGGATGACCCAGGATAGCACAGTGGGTAAGCACTTGCTGTGCACGTGGCAGAATGCAGGTTTCATCCCTGACACCACATCGTATCCCTGAGGACCACCAAAGGTGATCTCTGAGCACAGAATGAGTAAGCCCTAAGCACTGCTGGGTATGACCATTCCCCTAAAATAAAGTCCCAGATTGCTCCATCTCTCTTTCCATGAGAACATGCATTTAGAAGGGACTGTCTACACACTTTTAGAAGTAGGACCTTGCCACCAGGGGTGTGACTCCGTGGTTGAGTGCATGCCTTGCCTATGTAAAGCAGTGGGTTCATTCCCGGCATTAAATTCTTTTTAAAGAAAGAAAGCCCTTAACAAGGAGAGAGATGCAGAGACAGAGAGAGAGAGACAGAGAGAGAAAGAGAGGAAACTGTGGTACCTGCTATTAAGGCAGCATGGGGGTGGGCAGGAGGGGTGGGGTACATTGGTGGTGGAAATGGGGCACTGGTGGAGGGATGGGTGCTGGTATACTGTATTACCAAGAACCAATTATGAACACCTTTGTAATTGTATGTTTCACTGTGGTATAATAAAAAATAAAAAAAAGAAAGCCCTTAACAAGCATTGAATTTGATCATGAGCTTCTCATCTTCCAGAACACAAACAATATGTTGCTGTTGTATATCAGCTCCCCATCTAAGATACGCTGCCGTAACAGCCCAGACTGACAAGAGAATAGATCTCTTGACCCTGAATGGACCAGGACCCCTGCTTCCCATCCTGTCTCCCCTCCTCCAGAACATCACTCTAGCTACTCTTCCCTTCACATCTCATATCAGCTAATGTTTGCTCTCTACTAGGATTCTTTTCCCATCAAAATACAGCAGTTCCTGGGGCCGGGCGATAGCCCAGTGGGTAGGGTGTTTGCCTTGCACGTGGCCGGCCCATGCTGGCGGGTTCGACTCCCGGCATCCCATATGGTCCCCCCGAGCACCGCCAGGAGTAATTCCTGAGTGCAGAGCCAGGAGAAATCCCTGAGCATTGCCGGGTGTGACACAAAAAGCAAAAAAAAAAAAAAAAAAAATACAGCAGTTCCTCGAATTAATGCTACTGCGTTATACTGTTGATGAGACAGAAAATAAATTACTGGTCCGAGCAACTGTTTGTTTATGGAAGTGGATGAATGAATGAATGAATGAATGAATGAATGAATATTTAATAGTGAAAGTGTTTTGGATCTTTATTTAGGAGGTTTTTTTTTTTTTTTTTTTTTTTTTTTTGGGTCACACCCGGCAATGCTCAGGGGTTACTCCTGGCTCTGCACTCAGGAATTACTCCTGGAGGTCGCGGGACCATATGGGATGCCAGGGATCGAACCCGGGCTGGCATGGGCCAGCCACATGCAAGGCAAACAACCTACCCGCTGGGTTATCGCTCCGCCCCAAGGAGTTTGTTGATTTTAAGGCAGAAATATGCCTTAGGAGCCGAACTTTTATTTATTTCAATTAATCTGTGGTAAAATTTGTTTCATTACATTTAGTTTCACTTCGGGTCCCACTCTAAGGGAAGAACCTATCAAATGTATCAAGTAAGCACTTTATTTCATTTACTTTTTCCAAAGTATGCTGGACTATCGTTAGACCCATTATCCAGACAATGGAAACCAAGTTTAGGAAACGGATTAGGAAATTTGAAAAGTAGCCCAGGGTCACACAGACGTTGTTCAAAATCGCATCTCCCTGGCATCAAAACTTTGCACCATATCTTTTCCTCCTAATCCAAGCAAGGATGGATAGTGTCTTTACACCTGATCCACCTTAATTTATTTGCAAACATAGTGTCCTTTTCTCAAAGACTGCCGGTTTAGGGGTCATTGTGAAGTCTACTTAGGGCTCATTTAGGACTCCTGAAATGGCTTCTGTGATACCAAGACAAAGAGTAACAATGGAAGAAACACAGAAGAGTGAAATGTGTATGTGTGTGTTATGACGGACTATTTTAGTAATGCGGTTGTTGTGCTACATCTAAGAGTGGAGCACAGTCATTCTCTGATGGACTGGAGTGTGGATAACCAGTTGCAGAATGTGGAAAAGTCTGAGATCACAGATGTCTAGTACAATAACTGGAATGCACTCTCCAAAGTAAGAGTTGAAAGGGATGCTTAGAACCAGCAAGTTGGAACTTATTGTTGTGAAAATGATCCTTCTGCGGACCGGAAGGTTATGATGTGTGAGATCTCTCTCAACATCTGAATAATTCAGCATGTAGTTGAGTGAGTTAGCTGACCACAAGAGCAATAGAATCCACTGCCCATGATCACAGAGCTAAGCCATGCTCCCTCTGCCTGGTAGTCTTGTGCATTTATTTCTTCATTTGCCTGTTTGTATGTTAAACTTCCAGTTCTAGGGTGTTTTCTCTGAATTTGATACTGAAAAAACAACAACTTGTAAACATTAAGTTAACCATCACTGCAACCTTCCTAAGCTGGTAGCATTGTACTGTAACTTTATATTGAAGGAGTTACATTTTGGGGGGGTTAAAAGGGATGGGGTCTGGAGCTCAGGGGCTACTCCTGACACTGCACAGGGATCATCTTCCCCAGTGCTTGGGGATCATAGTCATCTGAGGAATTAACTGGGTAAGCAGCATGCAAGGCAAATGCTCTATCTCCTATTCTATCTTTAGATCCCAGATTTCAGTTTTTGTTCTTTGGGATCACACTCTTTTTTTTTTTTTTTTTGGGTCACACCCAGCGACACTCAGGGGTTACTCCTGGCTCTGCACTCAGGAATTACTCCTGGCGGTGCTTGGGGACCATATGAGATACTGGGGATTGAACCCAGGCCGGCAGAGGCCAGCCGTGTGCAAGGCAAACGCCCTATCTGCTGGGCTATCCCTCCGGCCCTAGTTCCAGAGGCCCCATTCACTCTCAATGGAACAAACATCTCTGAATGCAGCAGTTATGTGTACCTAGGTCGAGAAGTCAACATAATGAATGACCTAAAACCTGAGCTGTGCAGGAAGAAGAGAGCGGCATGGAATGCCTTCAAAGGCATCGAAGAAATAGCTAAAAGGACAAAGAACCTCCGGCTCCAGGCACATCTCTTTGACTCCACCGTTATCCCTGTGTTAACATACGCCTCAGATACCTGGGCCCTACGAAAGCAGGATGAGAACGCTATTCGGGTCTCCCTAAGGAGGAATTGAAAGAGCTGTGCTTGGAATATCACGCCTCACTCAAGTGAGAGAAGGAATTCGGAGTTCTGACCTCCGTCGCTATTCCAGAATCAGGGACGCTGTCTCGTTTGCCAAGGCATCGAAAATCAGATGGGCTGGACATGTAATGCGATTTGGAGACAACCACTGGACTAGAGCCGTTACCAACTGGATCCCACGGGATGTCAAAAGATCACGTGGCCGCCCACCTACAAGATGGTCAGACTTCCTTATCAAGACCCTGAAGGAACGGTTTGAGGCTCTTCATATTCCTGAATCAACCAGATGCCATTGGGCTATATTGGCACGTGATAGGGCCCAATGGAAATGTTACTGGATCCCGCTCGAGCAAATTGATGAATAACTGAGATTCAAGTGATTCAAGTGAAGTGAAGGGATCACACTCAGCAGTGCTCAGGGCTTACTCCTGCCTCTCTGCTCCAGATTTACTCCTGGTGATGCTTAGGACCCATCTGCAATATTGGGGATTGAACCAGGGTCAACCACATGTAATGCCTTAACCCTTGTACTATTTCTCTGGCCCTTTTAACAAGAGTTCTTCTTTTATTTATATTTTTAATTTTATTTCAGTTTGATTTTTGGGCCACACACTGTAGTGCTCAGGACTTACTCCTGGATGTGTGCTTAGGGATCACTAGTGTGGTGTTTGGGAGACAGTATGTGGTGCTGGGGATTAACCCCAAGTCAGCCGCATGCAAGGCAAGTTTGTTAACCCCTGTACCTCTCTAGCCCATCCATTTTATTATATTTGGTGAGCAGGGAAGGGTTTGGGCCACACCAGGTGAAGCTCAGGCCTTACCCCTGCTCTGTGCTTAGGGGTCGTTGTTGGATGTGTTCAGAGGACCATACTGGGATTGGCCACATGCAAGGCAATCACCTTAATCCTTGTGTGCAGATTTCAGTTAAGAGATTAGGAAGGTTGCTCAAGGTTAAAAACCATGTTAGAAGCAAACCTAGGGCGGAGCCCGAGCTTGCGCGCCGGCCTGCCCAGGTTCGGCCCGGCCCAACCCCTAGCACCACCGGAATCCTGAGTGAGAGCCGGGAACCCCAGGCGCCGGGTGGACCCAAAAGAAAAAAAAAAGAAGCAAACCTAGATGCTTTGAACCTATCCAGAGCTCTTAATTCTTACAGTATTCAGAAAGAATAAGCTGCTATTACATATGGTGAGCACTCAGTAAGTATTTGTGAGTAGAACTGATGGATTAAATAAAGGATTCATTTGTGAATAGAACTGATGGACTAAAGGATTCATATATTGTGTGTGTTGTGTGTGTGTGTGTGTGTGTTGATCTGTACCTTAAATTCTAAGTATTAGGTAGAGCTTTCTTCTAGTAGATTTGTTGAGACTCAGAATTAATATATATCAGTCATATAGCACATAAAAGCTTTTCAAATAACACGTGCTATGCAGATGGGATGTGGTTTTGTTGAATAGAATTTTCGCTTTTCCTCTTATCAATACCTAACAATAGTTCTTTAGATTTTATAACTCTGTGTGTCTGTGTTTGTATGTGTGTGTGAGAGAGAGAGAGAGAGAGAGAGAGAGAGAGAGAGAGAGACCTCCCTGAAAGAAGGATCATATCTCTTGATCCCTGTAATGATTTCTGTTTCCCAAAAGGGAATCTTGAAATAGGTTGAGTTCTATCAATTTTTACATGACTGTTAATGTGTTTGGGGGAGGGATCAGGGAAGGATTGTCTTCTTTTATATGCCATTTTTTTGTGAAATTACATGTTTATGTCTATGTAAATCCAGAAGTGCATTAATAAAAGAATCCCTAACTTCTGAATTTTAAGAACTGTACTCTTGCTTTCACCTTTTTGGTATAAAAAAATGCAAATATTTCTTATTCTGTCAGTGGAAGGAAAATGAGCCAACTAAGATCATTAAATGTTATTGAGATTCTTATGCATTGAAACATACATATAAATATGAAATATGCAATACAGTACCAATATTTATGATTAAACAGGAAATAAATATTTGTTTGCTCTCCTGAATTTTAAAAGCATACTGTTTTTTAATTTGTTAGCATTTTTTCCCCAAAATCGTCATTTAATTGTTTAAATATGTGTTCAGTTGGTCATGGAATTGAATGTTGCTCTTGCATGTAAACTAAGTGATTTGCAAGTTTGTTTTTCTTATTCCTCTTTTGACAGCTGAAAGTAAATTTGCCTGTTCTTATAAAACTTAATTTTCAGGCTTCCTGGGTACATTAACTGTAACTACTAGTGTTGTACTGGTCAATATCTGTGAAGCATATTGTTCTTTTCTGCTTCTTAATTTATCTGAAAGTGAGCTTGCAATGATGAGGAATTTATGAAAAATATGTTGTATTTCATTCCATGTTTAGAAAGTAGCTCAAGTAAAATTCATTTATGAAAACATGCTATATTTTCAAAAATAAAGACCAAAATGATATTTTGACATATAAAAAAAATAAGTAGATTAAATTTGTAAACATCTCTTTGTCAAAATATGTTAAGTCAAAGAGGAAGAAAGTTGCAAACCCAGGGGCCAGAGCGATAGCATAACAGTAGGGTGTTTGCTTTGCATGCAGCCTACCCAGATTCGATCCCCAGCATCCCATACAGTCCCGAGCACCACCAGAAATAATTCCTGAGTGCAGAGCCAGGAGTAACCCTTGATCATTGCCAGGTGTGACCCCCCCCCCCCAAAAAAAAAAGCAACAAAATAAATGAAAAACTAAAGTTGCAAATCCAATCTTCAAGTAGACAATGTAGTATGGTAGATAGACTTCTAAGTACCTGTAATATAGTAAGATTACAATAAGTAAGTTTAGCACAGAAATTTGGACCAGCTACCTGGCACGGTAAAGGAAATTGTGGTATGAATTATTCTTGAATAAAGTACTAGGGTTTCTTTTATGATAGAAGTAATTTTTCAGGACTGCAATTTGCACATAAATGTCATAGATAAGTGTGAGTTTGAGTTTGCTCTATATTGTCTGGGAGCCCAGTGGGTGTTTTAGGTCTACCTCCTCTCGCCCAGCCAGGAGAGAATTTCTTTGCAAAGGAGAGTGCTTTAAGGATGAGAAGCTGCCTCTGCTCTCAGTAGGTTCCTGTAAAGGATGCTGGCTATGTTTCCTTCTCTGTTGCTCTCAAACTCTTTGATATATTAATAATTTAACTGGGAATCCACATGGGTTTTTGGCTTCTTTCTTCTCTTCCCCCCCCCCCCCCCCCCCCCCCCTTCCTCCTCCTCCTCCTCTCCTCCTCTTCCTCTTTCTTCTTCTTCTTCTTCTCTTTCTCCTCCTCCCTCCTCCTCTTCCTCTTCTTCTTCGTCTTCCTCTTCCTCCTCTTCCTCTTCCTCTTCCTCCTCCTCCTCCACTACCTCCTCCTTCACCTCTTCCTCTTCTATCTCCTCCTCCTCCTTCTTCTCCCTCTCCTTTTCCTTTTCTCTCTCCCTCCATGACCCTTATCTTAACATTCCTGCCAGAATTGTTTTCTTTGTTTGGGGGCAAGACTTAGCGATGCTCAGAAGATCTCGGGCACTACTCTCTCTGCTCAGTACTTGGAGGGCGGGGAGAGGTTCTCATGGCAGTTTGAGGGGCAGTGCTGTGCTTAGGATCTAACCTGCTGTGACCATGTGTAAAGCATGAGCTCCAGCCACTTGAGTCGTCTCCCTGACCAAACTTTTTTGTTTTTGTCTTTTAGGCCACACCTAGTGATATGTGGCTTACTCCTGACTTTGTGCTCAGGGATCACTCCTGGTGGGGCTTGGAAGACCATATGGGGTGCTGGGGATCAATCCTGAGTCAGATGCATGCGAGGCAAGTGCCCTGCCCTCTGTACTCTCCCCCCAGGCTCTTACTCTAAACACAAATTTAGTTATATTTTTCTCCTCTGTTAAATTCTCTGCTGTCTCTCCTTTTGCCCAAACAGTCCATACCTTTAACATTCCCAGCGTTGTCATCCAGTGAGACTTCCTTTCTGGCAGAATCTCCCACCATGCCTTTCGTCTTAGTGCACATCTTAACCATGTCAGTTATTTTGACATACAACTATAGATTAGATATTTACCACCACTTAACATGTTGGGTACTTTTGTTTCTGTCTGCCTCCTATTATGTCAGCTTCATCAAGATTGTGACTTTTGTGTTAGGGTAACTGTTGCATTTCTTAGGAAAGGGCTTTTCACATAGTAGGCACATGGCAAATGCATGCATGCATGAATAACTTTTTAAAGTCAACCTATTTTCTTTCTTTTCTTTTTTTTTCTTCTTCTTTGCTTTTTGGGTCATACCCAGTGATACTCAGGGGTTCCTCCTGGCTCTGCATTCAGGAATTAACGCCTGGCGGTGCTATGGGAACTTATGGGATGCCGGGGATCAAACCAGGGTTGGTCACATGCAAGGCAAACACCTTACCAACTGTACTATTGCTCTGGCCTCTAAGTCAACCTATTTTCATAAGCACACCAGAGTTAATATTTAGTACTTCCTATGCACCAAGGACTGTTTTCTAAAATACTGGTTTTTATTTTTTTGCTTTTTTTTTTTTTTTTTGGTCACAGCCAGCAATGCTCAAGCGTCACTCCTGGCTCTGCACTCAGGAATTACTCCTGGCGGTGCTCGGGGGACCTTATGGGATGCCGGGGATCGAACCCCGGGCGGCGTGCAAGGCAAACGCCCTACCTGCTGGGCTATCGCTCCGGCCCCTAAAATACTGTTTTTATGATATAAAAATTCTATTTCTCATATCAATATATTTATAAGTCCTATTTAAGATATTATTAGTTCATTGATGACTCGTCAGATGTTATAGTATGGTATAAATTGATATTTGTGACATGCTTCAGTAATAATATGATAGAGTGTGTCTACTGGGAAGTTATATTCTAGGTAGCATTTTCCTTTAAGTGAGGGATGAGAAATCGTTGCCTTCCTTTAAGCGCTGGTCTATAAACAGAAACCTCAGTGCAGCTGGGCCACTTAGTTTTCCTTATGTTCTGTGATTCTAAATGCTGAATTACCACAGATTGCAATCCTACATGGACAAAAAAAAGGTTGTTTCCATTTTTAGGTTGCTAATTTTTTTTTCACTATTAAAATTTATTTCAAGTTGCAATTCAGTGCTTGGAGACAGTATTTAAAGTCAGTTCAGAAGATACGCACCTAGCAGTTCCACAGCCTCTGACAGAAATGTTCACCAATTCCTTCTGTAAGGTAAGCTGTTTGTTTTCTACTTGCACCTCATGTCACTGACTATAGAATTGTATTGGATTGTTAACATTTGAAGGATCAGGCCTATACATAACTCCACCCCCCCTCCCATAAAAAGTTATCTTTGGGCCGGAGCAATAGCCCAGCGGGTAGGGCATTTGCCTTGCATGCGGCTGGCCCATGCCAGCCCAGGTTCGATCCCCGACATCCCATATGGTCCCTCGAGCACAGCCAGGAGTAATTCCTGAGTGCAGAGCCAGGAGTAACCCCTGAGCATCGCCGGGTGTGACCCAAAAAGCAAAAAAAAAAATTATCTTGAGGAGGAGAGTAAGAATAGGCAGATGGGATGTAATAGGGGCAGAGGTGTAACAGGGTGTAATAGGGGCAGGGACTTATCATGGTGTAGAGGTGTGGATATGTGTTCGTCTGAGCCAAAGAAACAACAACATTGAGGTAGTGATATCCCAGCTGCAACAACCAAATTTTAAAATGTGCCTGTTGAGGCAGGCTGGGGCGGGTGGGGGGGGGTGAGAGGGAAGTCAACACCGGGTGGTGGGATTGGTATTCCCGAAATTCAACTATGAATAACTTTGTAAGTCATGGTGCCTTAATACAATTTTTTTTTTTTTTTTGCTTTTTTGGGTCACACCGGTAAGGCTCAGGGGTTACTCCTGGCCCTGCACTCAGGAATTACTCCTGGCGATGCTCGGGTGACCATATGGGATGCCGGGTATTGAACCCGGGTCGGCCGCAGTGCAAGGCAACGCCTCTACCTGCCGTACTATCGCTCCGGCCCCTTAATAAAATTTTTTTAAAAATAAATTGACTGGGCTGGAGCCATAGCCCAGTGGGTAAGGCTGTTTTGCACGTGGCCGGCCCATGCCGACCCTGGTTCGATCCCTGGCATCCCATATGGTCCCCCGAGCACCACCAGGAGTAATTCCTGAGTGCAGAGCCAGGAGTAACCCCTGAGCATCGCCGGGTGTGACCCCCAAAAAAAAAGGGCAAAAATAAATAAATAAATAAATGTATTAGTATATCCCAAAGTGAGTGATACTGCCCTCTGGAGGGTGCTAAAACGATCTAGCACCTCGTAGCAGTGGTAGTAATACACTATAATATGGGTACAATTTGGGGTTTCTTTCTGGTAATTTAACAATAAGATTTTCTGGGCTAAGTGCTGAGTGATATTTTTTTCTGAAAAGGGGATGGTAGACAAAATAAATTTGAATATCTCTGGTCCACATCTGGGTCATAAAATATGGCTCTGTTAAATGTGCTTAAGCGTTCCATATTATCGCTATTCACATCTTCTTATATTTGAATGATTTTTGAATGATATGACTTAGACAACTTTGCTAATCTTTTACAGTGTCTTCATATTTTTTGATTTTTTTCCCTTCAAATTTTATTACACCACTTTTAGACATACAGTTGCAAGATGCTCATGTCGAAGTTTTGGTTCTACAGTGTTTCAACACCCATCCCACCACCCGAACACCCATCTCCCATCAACAATGTCCCCCACAGCCCTCCCCCCTCCCCACACCTCAACTACTTGGCGGGTTCTGTATGTCTTTTTCTCTCCTCTCTATCTCTCCCTCCCCCCAAACTTTCCTGCACATCGTAGAATGCAGTGCATTAAAGGACATTGCTGTTTCCACTATTTTGATGGACCGTGCAGCCACGGCAGCCGCTGACCTGGGCCTCGAACTGGTTTTGCTCTGTTAATCTGGTCGTGAGGTAGTATCCCAGCATCTGGACAGCGAAGGTGGTGGCTAGTGTGGTGGGCGAGTCTCATCTGGCTGCTTCCGGGACCCCCCCAGAGGTGATGGGCCCACTCCCAAAACCCATCTGTCCTCCTGGGGGCCCCATGGTCAGCTGAGCCTGGGGAAAGCTGAGTTCCAGCTTCCCCCAGCCGCGTGTGAGGCCCCTGCATGCTATGGCTGGTCGCCCCAGGGCAGCTCCTGGGCGGGACCACCGGCTCAGACAAAATGGAGTGGGGAAGGGCCGGCCCCAGCCCCATCTGACGGATTCCCGGTGATTCCCACTTCTGGGAGCTGCCTACCTGGGCTCGAACTCGTTTTGTTCTGTTAATCTGGTCTTGAGGTAGCATCCCTCCTGGGCGGGGGCGGATTGATCTGCTGCAGCATCCGGACAGCGAATATGGCGGCTAGTGTGGTGGCCAATTTTCATCTGGCTGCTTCCGGGACCCTCCGGAGGTGAAGGGCCAACTCCCAAAACCCATCTGTCCTCCTGGGGGCCCCATGGTCAGCTGAGCTTGGGGAAAGCCGAGTTCCAGCTTCCCCAGCCGCGTCTGAGGCTATTTTTGATTTCTGACATTTGAATTGACACTCTGCTTGGAATACAAGTTAAAAACAAAGTTTCTTTTTCTTTTTGTGAAGCAAAATAGTTTTATTAAAAGAAATTTTCTTTTAATAAAAGAGAGAATGAATGTGAGAGAAAAACACGTGTTAAAGAGAGACTGTGTGTTTCTCCAAAGAGGTAAAAGCCACAACTGTTAATATTTAGAACGTAGCCATGAAGAAATAGATTTATCAGGAATTGAACCATCATTTTGAAGTAAATGCCATCCTGTGTGGTCGTTGGTGGGATTCTAAGAACCAGGGTTCATAGAATTCAGGTTCAGTGTGAAAACTCAGACTAACATGGTTCTTGGATATTCTGTTTTTTAGGAAACATGGGCCATAAAAAAGATTAATTAGTTCAGGTCCCCAGAGGGCACCCCCATCCGTGTTTAAAATCATGTTTAATACCCCATGAACTCCTTTTCTTATTCTAGTTCTGTATTTAAGCTTTAGTACTGAGTGAGGGACTCAGGAGAGACGCCGAAGCATGAAGTACAGTCTGACAATAAACAATATGACATGGATCTAGCCAGAACAA
>JAJIBD010009599.1:0-67198 GCA_021461705.1 Cryptotis parvus
TATATATCATTTATTTACTTTCAATACTCAGTTCTAGACCAACATTACCATTTCCAACCATTTCCAACATTACCATTTCCAACATTACCATTGGCAAAACTGATTCCATTTCTACCTTACCTAACCCTTGAACCCACACACTTGTCATAGATTACAACCATTTACAAGTGTTCCTGGCCCCTGTTGTGCATTCATTTGTGGATAATCTCCATTGCTTTTTTTGGGAAGATGTGATGGATCCATCAGGATGTCAGAGGGCAGTCATCTTAGTCTTATAGTCGGCAAAAGGACAGGAAGGCATTGTGAATGCTTTGCCTGGCTTCTGCTCCATTGGCAAAGTATTTCTGCGCTTCTCTCTTTGAGGTCTTCCTTTATCGCTTCTCTGCACTGCTTTGCAATCTTGGATGTTAGCACTTGGTTGCCTGAGGGTCATGCCTTGCAAATAAACAAACAAACAAACGGGCAGACAGGCAGGCAGACAAGCAGGCAGGCAGGCAGACAGACAGACAGACAGACAGATAGACAGATAGATAGATAGACAGACAGATAGACAGACAGACAGACAGACAGACAGACAGACAGATAGACAGACAGATAGACAGATAGACAGATAGATAGATAGATGATAGATAGATAGATAGATAGATAGATAGATAGATAGATAGATAGATAGATAGATAGATAGATAGATAGATAGATAGATAGATAGATAGATAGATAGATAGATAGACAGACAGATAGATAGACAGATAGACAGATAGACAGACAGACGAATGAATGAATGAATGAATGAATGAATGAATGAATGAATGAATCAATGAATGAATCAATGAATGAATAGAAATATTTGGTCTATGTTTAGGAAGCTCCAAGATCTAAGTGTTTTTTTTTCAGTTTTTCTTACAGAATTTAGCCTCTGCATAGGAGAAAGTGGGATGTGCTATCACTTCTATTCCACAGACTAAGAATGAAATTCTTCCTATTTCCAATGTCCCTGAGTCCCTTTGAAACATCCTAATCACATAGTCTCACAGACTCCGACATCAGGAGAAAATATATTACCATTGGAAGCAAACCTAAGAGCATAAACAACAGCATTGACAGGCATCATTTTTTTTGTGGTTAAACTCAGCCCACTGGTATGGTCTCATTATTTGTTTAGGGGCAGCAGAGGATGAGGCCTGGGGGAATATGACTGGTCCATCCCTCCCCTGCAAATCAGTGAGGTCTGTCAGTGAGAAGTGTCTGTTCGTAGGGGAACATTTATTTGTCTTCAGTGCTTTCCTCATGTGACTCACTAATATGACTCTTTTACTGTTTTGTTTTGTTTGGCCACACCGAGTGGTGATCAGGCATTACACCTGGCAAGGTAGGAACCATATGGGATGTTGGAGATTGAATCTGAGATTGACTGAATACAAGGAAGCATCCTGCCTGCTGTACTATTGCTCTAGCCCCCTCACCTGAATGTTGAGCTGCATTCCTCCAAGAATGGTCTATTTCCCATCATGCTGAGACCAAGGGTATTGTCTACTTCCTGCCCGTGCCCACTTCACTCTTTCCAGACTCCACCTGTATTGCTGCAGAACACTGCCTGACAGTCCAGAGTGAATTAAACTAGCTTCTATCTGTAGCCCCTCTGAACAGTTTTCTCAGCATTGAAACACGTTTTCTATAAATACTTGTAGGTAATGACGCCTCTTAGAAGGCCAGTGGGTTTTTGTCTCTTCTGTTACTTAGATTATGAAATCTGTTCATGATTCCTGAAAGAATCATACAATGAAAATCTATAAATAAAAAACAATAAACTCATACCCCCTCCTCAATACCCCCTGTCATACCTACCAAAAAGTGAAGCCCTTGTCTGCCTTTACACAATATCACAAACTAGGAAGAAAATTGACCCATAAGTTTTAACTTTCTCACAGTCTGAAGTCCGAAAGTCCCAACCAAGTTCCCAGCATGATTTGTTTCTGGCGAGACCATTTAGCCTAGCACTCATGGAAGAGGAGAGAAACAAAGCAAATTCATTCATTCATTCATTCATTCATTCATTCTTTCTTTCTTTCTTTCTTTCTTTCTTTCTTTCTTTTCTTTCTGTCTTTCTTTCTTTTTCTTTCTTTCTACTTTCTCTTTTTTTCATTCCTTTCTTTTTCTTTCTTTCTTTCTCTTTCTTTCTTTCTTTCTTTCTTTCTTTCTTTCTTTCTTTTCTCTCTCTCCCTCCCTCCCTTCCTCCTTTCCTTCCTTCCCTTCCTTCCTCCCTCCTTCCCTCCTTCCTCCTCCTCCCTTCCTTCCTTCCTTCCTTTCCTTCCTTCCTTCCTTCCTTCCTTCCTTCCTTCCTTCCTTCCTTCCTTCCTTCCTTCCTTTCCTTCCTTCTCTCTCTATCTCTATCTCCTTCTAACTATACTAATCTCTCTCTCCATCCAAGTAAGTACCTGAATAGCAGCATGTGTTCTAGGTAAACCAACCCATGTGTAGCAGAGCACTGCAGGAGCTCCTCAAGCCCAGAATCAGGAGTCTCCTCCATGCAGTGCCAGATGTAGCCTGAACACTACCTTCCCAAATAATACAAAGCAAATTAATATAAATAAATTTATTTTAAAGCATTTGACTATAAATGTGACCCACTTAATCTTAGGGAGACAAATTTATAACATAAATTTTAAATCCAGGTATAACCAATATTGCCTACATTATAAATAAGTCCATAATTGTCTTCTTAAGGTTAGTCCCCTTCCCTCAACTCCCATACATCCTAGTATTAACATCTGGGGGGAGAAAAAGGAAAGTGTGACAGCCCCTCACTCCTACTTCCATGGATTCCCAGGTAGAGTTGCCATTGTTCTCATTGCTGCCACCAAAGCTGCCTGTTCAAATTTCAAACTGCATAATCAATACCAATGTCCCTGGGTCACTGTGCCCATGTCCTAATTCCCAATGTTGGATAATACCCCCTATAAGGTAACAGTCCCCCTGCCTATATGATGACAGTTAAGAAAACTGTTAAACAGAGTCCAGGATTCTGAGCCTGGGCTTGCCTTGTGGAGGGTGCAGAGAGTTGGTTGGAGAGAACTGGAGAGTTTGCCAGAGAGAGTTTCTGGAGAGAGACAGAGAGAGTTTGCTGGCAGAGGGAGAGACAAGAGAGTGGGATCCTGCTAGAGAGGCACTGGGAGAATCCCAGTGGACCAACTGTGGGAGAAACTGCTGGGAGAGAGAGAGAGAGGATCCTGGACTGAGGTGGAGTGAGGAGAGAGAGAAGACAGGTTAAAAGAAGACTTTAAAGATTCTGTGAACTCGATCCTGTATCCTTCGATCAGAGGTAATGGTTGTTGACCCTAGAAGCAGATGGGGACTTTGCTGAACCCCAATATTGTCAGGGACTGCTGAGACCTGACACCCCCACACACATAGCTTCAAGATGCACTAGGCCAAACCTCCCTGGTTAAGATTCCCAAGGGAGGCCACAAGACCCATGTGTACAACCATATGTAGCCACTCACATGATGCAAAGAGTCCTGAGCACCTGCTGTGAGAAGCCTGTGTTTGCCCAGGCTGGCAGGAAATCTGGAGCATATCATGATGATAATAAGATATGTGGTTTCACAAAGTCCCTGCACCATAAATGAATGAATACTTTCAAAAACCTTCGTGAAGGCTAGATGTCAAAATGAGTATGCTATATTTGCATGGTAAAATTGAGTCTTTCTTTTAGTTTCTATTTATTTTATTATCTCCCATGAAAGGACATTAACTATTTTAACCAGATTTTTAGTGTCACAGAGTTTTCAAAGAATAAGGAGAAATTTCCCTAACATTTACTGGATTGTTTAGGAAATATATATATGGAGTGTTTCTATCTGTCAGTCTCTGCCTTGCATCAGGAACAGAGGCTAGAACATGATAAACAGAACATCATTTTCCATTATGGATGTTATTTTCTCCTGAGAAAAAGCACTAGTCAGAGAATAAGTAGTCAGATTCTGGTGAGTGTTCCAAGGAGCACTACCGCAGAATGAGACTGTCAGAGTAGCCCAGATGAAGAGCACAGGGGAAGGAGCACCAGATGCTGAATGAGAAACTCTTCAGAAATCATCCATTACAAAGCAGTTACCGTATCCTGCATTTTATTTCCAGGAAAACTGAACAAACTCTTGGAAGGAAATGAATCTCTCTCTTCAAATTCAGAGTAATACTTCACTATTTACCTCATGTATAACATCTGAAATTATACAGAACCAAATCAATTTATCTTTAGAAAAATATTCTAAATTATGCATTATTCCCCAAAGAAACTCAAGGGTTTTGTTGTTGTTGTTGTTGTTGTTGTTATTTCCTTAGATATTCTGACTTTTCCCTCTTTACCTCTTACCCTCTGGGCTTCAACTTTCACAAAAGCCCCTACTGCATAGCAACAGACTCTCAGAATGATGCAAATTTCTCTGGCACAGAAGACACTCCCTCCACCGCCATGCCTCAGAGCCTGTGTGTCAAGTGAGTGACAGTCATTCTTCTTCAACTAAATCCTCAAACCAAGCAGGCCAGCATAGCTTCAAAGATTAAGACTCAGTATAATCCCTTTTTACAGAGTGAGAATCACTGGAATTCAGGAATCTTTTGCAGCCTGGGCAGCATTGAAAAATGTTTTCTCCATAAAGCAAGTCTGACGTAGCAAGAAACAATAATTTCTCACTGACCCTAGGTCTTTGAAAATGGTCTGATTGACTTCTCAGGTTCTCAGTTACGTACAAATATAACATTTCCAATATAAAATGCTCTAATCCATCAGTGT
The DNA here is from genome assembly GCA_021461705.1 of Cryptotis parvus. Lineage (NCBI taxonomy): Eukaryota > Metazoa > Chordata > Mammalia > Eulipotyphla > Soricidae > Cryptotis > Cryptotis parvus. The sequence goes on from JAJIBD010009599.1 coordinate 4,790, forward strand.
GACCAAGAGTCACACACTTATACAGTCACACACTTATCCTGGAAATAAAATGCAGGATACACGTTTAAGTGTATAAGTATATGTATACTTATACACTTAAACGTATGACATTTGTGTGACATCACAACACACACACACACATACGTACACACATGTTTCCATGGTGCTTCAGAGAAATATAAAAGAGGGACAGGATAGAGTTAGAAGCCAAAAAGAAACTAGGCTATTCCAACCATAGTAAACTCTAAAAATCATTTTATGTCTGAACTAGGACAGTTGCTATAAAACAGTTGTTCTAACCTTCTTAATGAAAACATTGCTAGAATTGAACTGATTTTGTATGTTCTCTGTGTTTGAAAACTCTAAATGTATTTGAGAAAAATCTCTAGCAGATATATATATACATATATTCATATATATATATATATATATATATATATATATATATTCTGTTCTACAAAGAATAGAACTGGCTGGCCCAGCTCTCTGGTTTCACTAAGATAACTGCTAAGATAGTTAATTGCTTTCCTTGATGGGCCGAAGGGAAGTGAGGGCTGAGTAAGGTCAGACTTTAGTGATCCAAAGTAGGGAGGTAAGAAGGCTTTAAAACACTTTGAACAAAGATATCCTACCAAGTTTGCAACAAACCTCTATCAATTTATTCATTGAAGCATTTTATTTAATTTAATTCTAATAGCTTGATTTTGAACCTTTGTGATCCATAGCAGATTAGAAGAGCAAAGAAGAAAAAGATCAGGCTGCTACTTTGAGCAAAAACACTGATTTCAAGGCCAAAAATTGGGGCTCAAGGGGAAACATTAGAAGCAGAAAACTGCCTATCACACAACAGGCTCAAGTTCAATCTGCAGAGCATTGGAACCAAGTAAATTTGAGCACCACAACTAGGTGTGTGAGTTCCACAACCAACTTAGATCCCTGATCACTGCAACAACAAAGAGTACAGAACTTTAAAATTAAAAGTAAATAAGTAAACTCAAACATTTTTTCTATAAATAACTTTATAATTTAAAAACTTGAAACAAGAATGATTCATGCCATACACGTAACCGGTGTTAGAGAACATATTTAATATTTGTGAGGAAAGGAGAAAAGGCAGGGAGATAGAGCGAGATGTCTAATCCTTTCATCCACATCTAAAGAGGCAACAATACTTATTCAAATGCAGCCTCAGCTAATAAATAGCAAATATGCTTATTGTTTAGTATTGACATTGAATGAGGTGGAAGAAGAGTGTTATTTAGATACATTCTCCTCAAATAAGATCACAAAAAGATAGCTGACTATAAAGAAGCACAGAGAAATTGGGACATGATGAAGGTGGCCTACATATTAATTAAGATGGGATTACAGAGGTGCATACATTTGCCAATTTATCAAACTCTATTCTAAGAGGTATGTGCCACAATATGTAAATTATACTCAGTGAAATTGATTTACAAAATAAAAAAGAAGTCTCCAGCTATAACTTAGCACTTTCAGGGTACTAGCCAACCACTGGGAAATTAATAATAGATGAAATGTTTGCTTCCCAGCTGACTCTGCTCTTACAATATGAAAGAAGCATTTGTTGTGTTGCTACCTTGTTCGTTACTGAAGATAAAAAGAAAAACCGAAACTACAGTTCCCTATATTGGAAACCATTATAGTTGGATGAATTTAGTGGCTTGTGGATATATTAATTTACTCTTAACTTGATGCATATTTGAATATGGTATTGGGGTGTTAACAACAAGCTAGAATCTCTGATAAGATCATTTTGTTCCTCATCTTTTCTCTCAGACTTTTCTGACCTACATAATTTCCTGCATTTTGAAGAAGTCCCCTTTTAAAGCATCATTTGAAATGGGAATCGTAACTATATTGCTATAGCATGCCCACAAAAAAAGGGAACTACTGGAAGAATAGAATTTCTTTTCAATTAGTTTTCTTTTTTTTTTTTTTTTTTGGTCAGGTCACACCCAACTTGACTCTGCACTGAGGAATTATTCTGGCAAAAAAAGGGGTGCCAGGGACTGAACCCAAATCCACCTGTGTAAGGCAAATGCCCTACCCACTGTACTATCTTTCTGGCCCTCCACTAGGTTTTTGAACCCCAGATAGGAATTTGTCATGTTGTCAGAAACTACTAGTTTTGAAACCACCTAGTTGGAGACATAAAATTTAAAAAGCATTTTGTTATTCCCAAGATTTAGACAAGAAAACACTACATAGGTATGGGATTGTCAATCAATCAGAAGTGACAAATGAAAAAGTAGAAACAGAATAGATAACTTGTAAAGCAGTTTGTCCAAAAACCAACCCATACCAAGGTTCTATAATTATATTTGAGAAGTTAAAAAGATCAATACAATCTGTTTTTTCTCCTGACTACCTTGTAATAGAATAAGGCTCATTTCATGACTTCATTTTTCCTGGTGGTTGTGTAGTACTCCACTGTGCAGATGTACCATAGTTTCTTTATCTGTGTTGGGCACTCAGGTTGAAAGTTGCTTTAAAATGGATGTATATGGATGTATAATGCTGAGTGAAAGGAGTCAGAAATAGAGAGAAAGACATATAATTAATGCGCTCATGTGGGATATCAAAAACATATTATGAGACTATTACCCAAGGGCAGTAGAAATGAGGACCAGGAGGACTGTTCCATGTTTGGAAGTTTGCCACAAGTATGTGTGTGGGGTTTGGACAGAGAATGGACTACTGTGACAATGATAGTTGTAAATAATAACTTTGGACAAGAACTGAGTGCGAAAAGAGGTTAAGGGAAAAAGCGATATACAGGATAAACTTTCAGTACCTTTACTGAAAACCATAATGCCCAAAAAGGAGAGAAAGAGAAGAGAGAGAGAGAGAAGAGAGAGAGAAGAGAGAGAAGAAAAAGGAGAGAGAGAAGACAGAGAGAAGAGAAAGGAGAGAGAGGAGAGAGAGAGAATGTATCTGTCATTGTGGAGGGCTGGTGGGGGTGATGGGAGGGAAACTGGGACATTGGTGGTAGAAGATGCACATTGGTAAAGGAATGGGTGTTGGAACATTGTGAGACAGAAACCCAATCATGAGCGACTTTGTCACTGTATATCTCACAGTGATTCAATAAAAATAAAAAGTAAAAGAATGAGGATCTAACAAAGTGAGCGTCACTTAGTCTTTCAGTTGAGCCCATTATGGGAGTTCCTGGCTCTTTTCATCAGCCTTATCTAACCCAGGCTTATCACAATTCTGAGGTTGTCACCTGGAAGTTTTGTGTGTGTGCTGGATCTGCAGTCTCTGAAAGTAATCCTTGCCCAGAGCCAACTTTGTCCTCTTGTGTATACACTATGTGTCAGTCAGGATCCAGCAGAAACAATTCCTGCCTAACTCCAATGATGTTAATAGAGTTGTTACAGATCTGTGAGTACAAGCCAAGGAAGAAATGAGGGGTAGCAAACCACCCAGAAATTGACAATGAAGGAAGTTCCTTAACACCTTCAGGCCTAACATTTCCAATTTCAAAAATGCAGCATAGTTAGCAAAATTTGGATCCCAGATAAAAAAGTTTATTTTTATTTATTAATATTTTATTATACCACCATGAGATATACAATTACAAAGATGTTCATGTTTGGGCTTAGGTCATACAGTGTTCTAGCACCCATCCCTCCACCAGTTCCCATTTCCCACCACCAGTGTCCCCACTTCCCTCTTCCCTCCCTAGCCTGCCTCTGTGGCAGGTTCTTTATCTCTTCTCTCTCTCTCTCTCTCTCTCTCTCTCTCTCTCTCTCTTTCTCTCTCTTCTGTCTCCTCCTTCTTTTATACATTGTGGATTGCAATACATACATTTAGAGGTTATCATGTGTGTCTTTTTTGCCTATATTCAATGATCAGTTCCAGGTTGGTATTATCATTTTCAATGATTATTAGCACACTGTTCCCTTAGCAAATAATTTTTAAATAGAACCAAAATACTGACATGTGTATACTAAAAATTACTGGTTAATTGCTTGAAATTTAAATGTAGTTGGGTACCTTTTGTTTGATTCTATCACAAGTTCAAAGGGCATGTGGCATTATCTGAACAAAAGAGCTAGAGCAGTGGCTGCACAGAGGCAGTACTCAGAGAAGTACAGATGAGAAACAGGTAACAGCCGGAAGAGCAGGAAGAAAGAGGGACTCGTGTCTCAGCCTGCCGTTTGATTTCTAGAAGTACCTCTCATTCGCTGAACTCAACCAGGAGCTGCCAGAAAAGAAAGTCTAGTTGTGCAACTTTTCAATCTTTGCCTCCTGGAGCAAAGAAGGGAGAAAATGAATATGGAAAGAGTGAATAGAAAATAACCTACAAAGGCAGAAGCTCTGCTCCTACTTGAAATATTTTCTGTATCATATTGGAGAACATTTGAAGGGTTATTTTTTTCCAGATGTTTTGGTTTTTCTTAAAATCACCAGTAAATTCAAATTTATAGAAAGCAAGTATTTATTAACAATATCCTCCAAACAATTAAATATCAGGAGATAAAGAGTTGCTTTATCAGTTGAAGGTGTGTTTTTCATGCGGTTAACCTGGTTGAATCCCCAGTACCACAAGGTCCCCTAAACATCACCAGGTGTGTTACCAAAAGTTAAAAAACCAAACCATCTATCAGGCTTAACTTGAAATGTAGTTGAAAATATCAAACATTTAGGGGTACTTTCTATTTATTTTTAGTTGCAGTAATTATAAAAGTATATTATCATTTCAAATACCTTTGTTCCCTCAAGACCAAATTATACATTAAAGACATTAAAACTAAATTAAAAAGTTTAGTTTTGTTACACCTCACAAGATTCCTTGTATACTGTTAATTATTTTATTACAAAGATAGGTAATAGATCTATTTTCTAATACCTGGATACAAAGAAACTAAAACCTTTTCAAAGAGATAGGAGAATAAGGAGCATTCTTGATCTTTGCTAGTCACCAGAAATAAAGAAATCAGGATTAGAAGCTTGGAATTTTCAGCTCCATACCCTTCACATCTCTAATGTTGAAAATGGAGTTAATCATTGACCATGATTATGCAAAGAAGCCTCCATAAAATTCCAATAGCATAGTATTTAGAGAGCTTTTGAATGCTGAAAACTCCACAGACCTGAAGCCTAACATACCCCATTACCTCCCGGACATACCTCACTCTATGTACTTTGGTGTTTTTTTTTTGATCACTTGATCACTTGAATCCCGTTATTCATCGATTTGCTCGAGCAGGTGCCAGTAACGTTTCCATTTGACCCTATCACGTGCCAATGTAGCCCAATGGCATCTGGTTGATTCAGGAATATGAAGAGCCTCAAACCATTCCATCAGAGTCTTGACAAGGAAGTCTGACCATCTTGTAGGCGGGTGGCCACGTGATCTTTTGACATCCCGTGGGATCCAGTCCGTAATGGCTCTAGTCCAGCGGTCATCTACAAATCGCATTACATGTCCAGCCCATCTGATTTTTGATGCCTTGGCAAACTAGATAGCGTCCCTGATTCTGGAATAGCGACGGAGGTCAGAACTCCGGATTCCTTCTCTCACTTGAGTGAGGCGTGATATTCCAAGCATAGCTCTTTTGATTCCTCTTTGGGAGACCCAAATAGCATTCTCATCCTGCTTTCAGAGGGCCCAGGTCTCTGAGGCGAATGTTAATGCAAGGAGAATGGTGGAGTTAAAGAGATGTGCCCGGAGCCAGAGATTCTTTGTCCTTTTTAGCTATTTCTTTGATGCCTTTGAAGGCATTCCATGATGCTCTCTTCCTCCTGCTCAGCTCAGGTTTTAGGTCATTCATCATGTTGACTTCTCGACCTAGGTACACATAACTGCTGCATTCAGAGATGTTTGTTCCATTGAGAGTGAATGGGGCCTCTGGAACTAGTTCATTTTTCATAAACATAGTTTTCTTTAGATTCAGCTGTAGACCTATCTTTCCACATTCTCGGTCAAAGTCAGCCACCATTTGTGGCGCTTAGCTAATGTTTGGTGTTATTAGAACAATGTCATCAGCGAAGCGGAGGTGGTATAGTTGCTGACCATCTATCTTCACTCCCATTCCTTCCCATTCTAATTGTTGCATGATGTTCTAGAGGGTGGCACTGAAGAGTTTGGTGAAATGGTATCACCCTGTCAGACCCCTCTTTTGACATCAATGATCACTTCCTTGTAGAATGGTGAGATCCTGGTGGTGAATCTGTAATACAGCTCACGAAGGATCTTGATATATTGGGTTTGAATGCCCTGTTTGTCTAAGGCTTTGATGACCGCTTCAGTCCCCACAGAATCAAAGGCTTTCTTTTAAATCAATGAATGTGAGACAGAGTGGCATCTTGTACTCCCTACAAACCTCAATGAGCTTAGTTACCATGTGAATATGGTTGATTGTGCTTAATCCTTTCCAGAAGCCTGCTTGCTCGCATGGTTGTCCTTCATCTAGTGTTCTGCCAATCCTGTTCAGGATGACTCGAGTGAACAGCTTGTATATGACAGACAACAGGCAGATGGGGTGATAGTTGCCGATGTCGTGAATGTCTCCCTTCTTGAACAGTAGAACTGTCCTGCTGGTTTTCCATTGGGAGGGCACCTTGCATTCGGACAGGTAGCGTGTGAAGAGCCAAGCTAATGTATTGATGAGTACTGAAGGCAGTATCTTCAAGTGTTCGGGTCTGACTTTGTCTGGGCCTGGTGCTGTTCCCTTCTTTACCGACAAAATGGCATGTCGGATTTCAGAAGGGAGAATTTTTTTAATTTGCTATTATACCACCATGAGATATACAATTACAAAGATGTTCATGTTTGAGTTTCAGTCACACAGTGTTCCAGCACCCATCCCCACACCAGTGCCCCCCTGATTCCCTCCTCCCTGCCCCAGTCTGTCTCTTTGGCAGGCACTTCTCTTTCTCTGTTTCTCTCTCTGTGTCTCTCTCTCTGTCTCTCTGTGTGTCTCTCTCTCATCATTTTCTTACACGTTGTGGCTTGCAATACATTAATTTAAAAGTTATCATGTATATCCCTTTGCCTACATTCAATGCTCAGTTCTAGTCTGGTATTGTCATTTCCAACAATTATTAGTACTCTGTTCCTTTCTCTGTCTTACCTAACCTCTGACCCCCCACACACTTTCGGTAAATTCCACCCACTGACAAGACCTCCTGATCCATGTTTTGCATGGCCTTGGGTATTGGTATCATATTTTTTTATATCCAGCAACCAAAAATATGCAGTCATTCTATAGCTGTCCTTTTCCCTCTGACTAATTTCACTCAGCATGATCCTCTCTATGTCCATCCATTTATAGGCATATTTCATAACTTCATTTTTACTAATAGTTGCATAGTATTCCATTATGTAGATATACCAAAGTTTCTTTAGTCATCTGTTCTCGGGTACTCTGGCTATTTCCAGATTCTGGCTATTGTGAATAGTGCTGCTATGAACATAGAAGTGTAGATGGTATTTCTACTGTGCATTTTTGGCCTCCCAGTGTATATTCCCAGGAGAGGTGTTGCTGGGTCAAAAGGAAGCTCAATTTCTAGTTTTTGTAGGAATGCCCATATTGTTTTCCAAAAAGGCTGTACCAGTCTGCATTCCCACCAACAATGGATGAGAGACCCTTTCTCCCAGCATCCATGCCAGCACTTCTTGTTCTTGTTCTTTAGGATATGTGCCAGTTCTGTGGTGTGAGATATGTCATTGTTGTACTCTAGTTCTTTGTCATTCAAAGGTTTACCTGTACTTGTTTGTGTGTGTGGGCCACACCCATCCCCACAAATATTCAGGGCTTATTCCTGACTCTACTACAACTCAAGAGCTTTTACACACTATAAGGCTATCTCTCAAGCTTTCATCTATATTTTACAATATCTTTTTTATTACATCATTTAAGAAACTAGTAAACTTTGTTTCCCCAAGTTCTGTGAACTGCTCCAGCAAATTAGTTAAAACCAAGGAGGAACCTCCCATTTGTTGCCAAGTCAGAGAGTGGTGGGTAACTGCAAGACATACTACTCCTCTGGACACCATCTTGTGGAACTGAATCTTATTGTCCAGGATCTGAAACTATTTTTTTTTTTTTTTAAGTGTTTTATTAACCACCGGATTATTAAGGAAAATTGTAAAACACCCAGTTGGTCAGAGCATTACTTGGTGGGAACCCTCCCATACCACACTCAGACCTATCAAAGTTTCCAGTATAAATAATAAAATGAATTACAGGAAGAATTTACTCCAAAATATTTCTTAAAATAAGGAAGTAGTTGGAGATAGGGGACACAGGAAAAGGAAGTAGGAGTTGCCAGTTTTATTCCTAGGTCTCCGACCTGATTTTCTCATTCTCTTCATGTATTTCATTTCTCCTTGGGGTCTTTTTTCCTTTGTATAAGAAAGGAATTGATTTTAAGTATGTCAGTCTTTTCCTTACCTAATAATCTCTAAACCCACGTATGCTTTGGAATATCTACTCTCAAACTTCCACAGAGAAGATCAAGTGGAAATATTTTCCCACTATATTAACCAAGGAAGCTTTGCTACCCCAAATTAATTAAGGACACTGGTCAAATCTAGTGGAGTCTTCCTATTATCCGATCCTTGATCCTTAATCCCGTTTTCATCGATTTGCTCGACCAGGCGCCGTAACATTTCGACCCTCACGGCCAATGTAGCCCAATGGCATCTGGTTGATTCATATGAAGAGCCTCAAACCGTTCCTTCAGGGTCTTAACAGGAAGTCTGACCATCTTGTAGGTGGGCGGCCCGGTCTTTGACATCCCGGGGATCCAGTCAGTAGGCTCTAGTCCAGCGGTTGTCTCCAAATTGATTACATGTCCAGCCCATCTGATTTTCGATGCCTTGGCACGGACGCGCCCCTGACTGGAATAGCGACGGAGGTCGAACTCCGGATTCCTTCTCTCCTTGAGTGAGACGTGATATTCCAAGATAGCTCTTTCGTGCCTCTCTGGGAGACCCGAATAGCATTCTCATCCTGCTTCGTAGGGCCCAGGTCTCTGAGGCGTATGTTAATGCAGGGAGAACGGTGGAGTCGAGAGATGCCCGAGCCGGAGGTTCTTTGTCCTTTTAGCTATTTCTTCGATGCCTTTGAAGGCATCCATGCCGCTCTCTTCCTCCCGCAGCCAGGTTTTAGGTCGTTCATCATGTTGACTTCTCGACCTAGGTACACATAACGCGCATTCAGAGATGTTTGTTCCATTGAGAGTGAATGGGGCCTCTGGAACTAGTTCATTTCCAGAACATAGTTTTCTTCAGATTCAGCTGTCTCTCTTCCTATTATCCTGATGATTATTTTCCAAAGAAGCTAACCAATGCTCAAGAAAAGAAAAAGAACAAAATGGGAAATGCTCTGCAATAAAGGAAGCACCTGTTTTTCTAGTTCATGATTTATGTCCTGACTTAATCCATTATTAACTTTTAGTTACTCAGATTTGGGCATCATAAGTACAGACAGTTGATGATTCGCACAATAATTTAGACCCTATCTGTACCTTTCCAGGGGAAGCCAAAGGAAGAGACTTCCCACACTTTTTCCAGCTCACAGGAGACATAAGGAAATGAGTGTCTAGCTCAGGTCCCTATATCTATCAGCACTGTATTGCTTTAAAGTGAAAAAATTCCTGTCCTCAGTTCTAAGTGCCTAGGTTATTCACCTGAAACGCAGATAGCAGTGTATTAAGAACCACAGGCAGGAGGTTCCCCAAATTGTTGGGTGTGGTCTCACATTTATTCCTTCTCAGTAAAGAAAGAGCAACTTGGATTTTTGTGCTTAAGTTCTTCACTGAGTTTACAGATTTTATTTAAAGAGAAAGTGATCCAATCTCTAACGAGCCCAACACTTTGCCAATGTTCTCCACACTTTGAAGTTTGCAAGGAATGTGAGAACCCAACGGGGTTTCCAGGGGCCACAGTTGTGAGGCCCCCACAGGATTGTGTGAACAGGGACCCTATAGGCATTCCTTTGTGGTTCCCATCGATAAAATTACCAGTATTAAACAGACAGCTGCTGTTCGGCTCTTAAAAATGTTTTCTGGAGGGAGATGTGGGGTTTGCCTCAGGCCTGCGGCCCAGCAGTCAGTCTGATGAGAAATGCAGTTGAAAGAGCAGACTGGAAAGCCAAATACCTGTCAGGCTTTTTCACACTCCAGTGTTGCCAGAAGGTCTATAAAAATGTCATTGTCTCTCAGCTGCTGGTGATTATATTACCCTTTACATTGGCTGTTGGTAATAAAAAAAAAAAGCAAATATAATTTTTTTCACTGTTTTGGCCTTCCGCTGGCCTTTTTCAAACAATAATAGACTAAATAGAAAGAGACAGAAATCATTACTTGACTCTTTAACCAGTGCCAAGGAAAATGAATAATTAAAGAAACATTACTTGAAAGAAATTTACACTGTTGCTTTTAAGTTAGAACCAAATAAGAGCTCCTTAAAAATGTATCATGTCTCCTTTATTCAGTTAGCATTAGTGCTCTGGCATCATATGTTACAGTTGCTACTGTTTAAGCCTTACCAGGACATTTTAAAAAAGCTTTTAGTTACCATTATTCTATTAGAAAATGGCAAGTCTGACACAGAAGATAGTGAAGGTGGGGAAGCAGAGGTTGTTTGAACAGCTTCCTCTACATCTAACCAAACTGCCAATATTTGATTTTGCTCACCTGGTGTTAGTGAACGCCCCTTTAAGAAATAGCAGTTGGGGAATAGTCAGTTGAGGCCAGGTTTCTGAGTTTGGTCAGAGAGAGTTTGAGAAGAGAGCCTGGGCATGCTGAGAAGTCTTAAGAGAGTTTTTGGAAAGAGAGTTGGTAGGAGACAACGGGAGAGAGTTTGCTAGTAGAGGGACAGAAGAGAGAGTGAAGGCCTGCTGAACAGCCTGCTGGGAAAATCCTAGTGGGCCTGTTTGCTAAAGACACTGCTGGGAGGAAAAGAGAGGTTCTTGGACTAAGGTGGAGTGAGGAAACAGCTAGAAGAAATATTAAATGCCGTCAGCCATCCACAGCTGAAAACTGACTTCCACCTGGGACACAAGTCCAAACAGCACCCCGCCTTCCATTGCTCTTCCACCTCTAGTGTCAGACTCCAGTTTACTTTCCAAGCATGTCAATCTGTTCTTTGAAGTTGCTAAGCAGACGCATGAACAGTGTTCTTGCACATTCATGGCATCTGACTTAGTACTTACCAAGGTTGGTTCTTGTTGGACAATAAGTAGCTGACTCCTAGCTCTCTCACCCTTTCCTTGCCACTCTCTTCTTTTCTCACATTAGGGTCTTCAGTCTCTCTCAGGGATGACGGGACAGAATGCTGACACCGGGCAGGTGCACTATCTACCCAGGTACCAATCTTGATTGGCTAAAACAAGCACCAGAGGAAGTCTTGGTTTGGAGAAACTTTACCCAGTCTGGGACTGTTGATGTGGCTTGTGAGAAATGTTGATGTTGCTGTAAGGTCAGATCTTGAGCGAGTAGCATACCCACGAGGAAGGTTGAGTAGAGCTCCCACAAAGTAGGTCAAACAGAGCACCCACAAAGTCTCTACAAACAACTTTGAGGAATAGCCATGCTTTATTAGCTCAAACAGAGATATTTAAGTTGGGGAAAGTAGAGTGAGAACTTTGTATTAGTCATTCAGGTAGAAGGGTGGGGTCTCTGACAACTGATCATGTAGGGTGAGAGAAGGGATTAAAACAAGGGATTAAGGTAGGGGATTAAGGCAGGGTGTGTGTTTAATCCTAAACAGGTAGGATAGTGCTTCTGCACAGGATATGTGTTTAGCTACTTGGAACAATGATAGTATGTGATTCTGAAGTCAGGCTTAAACCTTCTATGCTACTATGCCAGAATCAAAACAAACAAGCAAACATTCAGAAAAAAAAAACCCAAAAGACAAGTCAGTCAGTCTCATTAAAGTAAAATAGCAATCAGAGAGACTGAATACCTGATGTAGCTCAGAGAATACCTGGGTCAGCATCAGGTATCACCAGAGATTAGAGGAGGCCTGAATTGTCCATCCTCGACTTGCTTGATCAAACAGATGGTCTAGGATTTTTTGTTCCAAGTGCCACAGCAATTTACCCAGCTTTTTCTAGAGGTAGAGCTCTGTTCCTTTCCTATATGTGACTTATGATAGACTATGGTTCCCCAGATTATATATTGAAGTCCTAACACCATATATCTCAGGATGTTTCCTTATCAGAGGGTATGGTTTTTAAGGGATATGTCTTTTAAGTGTTTACTGTGTTTATTGTGTTTTAAGAGTTACGGTTTTTATGGTTATTGTGTTAAAATGGTGCCATTAAGGTGACTTAATCCAATATGATTGTTGTCTTTATTGGAAGGCATAAGGCACCAATGATACATGTACAGAGAGACATTTATGTGAAGAGGTAGCATGAAGAGAGTTGTGAAAAAGCCAGTGAGCCTCAGAAAAACCAACACTACTAATGCCTTGGTTATGGACTTCCCAGAATCATGAGAAAATAAAGTTCTGTCTTTTCTGTTTTTTTTTCTTTTTTGGGTGACACCCAGCAATGCTCAGGGTTACTCCTGGCTCTGCATTCAGGAATTACTCCCTGGTAGTGCTCGGGACCATATGGGATGCCAGGGATTGAACCCCGGTCAGCCGCGCACAAGGCAAATGCCCTACCCGTTGTGCTATTACTCCAGCCCCCTAAAGTTCTGTTGTTTGACCCCACTGTGCAGTATTTTTGTTGTGCTAGTAAGCTTCTATGCTCTACAAAAGTCAGTCTTTGCTCCTTCCTAAAATGACACTCTAGCAATTTCCCAGCACTTACATAGCAAAGTACCACTTGATCACTTGATCACTTACATCCCGTTATTCATCGATTTGCTCAAGTGGGTGGCAGTAACATTTCCATTTGACCCTATCACATGCCAGTGTAGCCCAATGGCATCTTTCTCCAGGAATACTAAGAGCCTCAAACCGTTGGTTCAGGGTCTTGACGAAGAAGTCTGACCATCTTGTAGGTGGGCGGCCATGTGATCTTTGACATCCTGTGGGATTCAGTCAGTAATGGCTCTAGTCCAGCAGTCATCTCCAAATTGCATCACATGTCCAACCCATCTGATTTTTTGACGCCTTGGCAAATGAGACAGTGTTCCTGACTCTGGATCGTAGGCGGAGGCTGGAATCCGATTCCTTCTCTCACTTGCGTGAGGTGTGATATTACAAGCATAGCTCTTTTGATTCCTCTTTGGGAGACCCGAATAGGGTTCTCATCCTGCTTTCATAGGGCCCAATCTCTGAGGTATATGTTAATTCAGGGAGAACAGTGGAGTCAAAGAGATGTGCCAGGAGCCAGAGTTTCTTTGTTCTTTTAGCTTTCTTCGATGCTCTTGAAGGCATGCCACACTGCCCTCTTCCTCCTGCACAGCTCAGGTTTTAGGTCGCTCATCACGTTCAATTCTCAACCTAGGTACACATAACTGCTGCATTCAGAGTACCACAAACCTAGCAAAGTACCACAAACCTAGAAAATCCTAAATCTCATAGATTTGGAGACTAGAAGTTTTAGATTAAGATCTAAGCAGTGCACATTCCTTCTGAGGACTGGGCAAGTGAATCGTTAAATGCAGTTCTCCTAGAAAAATATTGGTTTCATAATAATCTTCGTTGACTTGGAGGTTTATATATGTGTTAACCCAATTTCCACCTTTATGTTTGCATGGTGTTTTCCCTTTGTGCTTGACTATTCATGTCCAAATTTCTACCTTGTTATACATTATACTAGATTTGAGTGCATCCTATTAACCTCAACTTTATTAGCTATATCAAATATAAAATATTTGTCCTAATAATATTGCATACACAGACACTTGGAGATAGGACTTCAACATCTTCTTTAGATGACATCGTTGGATTTATCATAACAGATACATAACAGACACTTGTTTTCAGGATGCCTCTGCCAGACAGTTATCTGAAAGTCAACATAGGTGAAACATCTTTGTACCTACTCACTCCACGCACTATTGATCTGAGTTGTGTGTCAGAGAAAAAACCTTTTCTGAAGAACAGAACTTTTCCCCTAAGAAAGAACTTGTTGGAGGCCATGCCCTAATGGACTCTTGGTCTCTGTAAGCCCAGAGCATTTGCATTTGCTAAAAGTCATGTGCTTTTTTGCCTTAAGGCTCTGGTGCAAATCATAATAAGAGACTGGGGGCAGTATTGGAAAAGATAGTTTGATTTTATAATTCTTTGAAATAGCATTATAATTTCATCATCCCATGCTAGCTGGTTGGAGTATTTCTCTCATAACTCCCATTGGCCCCCACATGGGACTAAACTTTTACCAGGAAAAATCTGGCTGAGTTTGGATCCTCCTTTAAGTAAGTAGCTCTGCTAAGATCAAGGAGGGAGGCATACTAATTTGCCTCCAGGTAAGAGAACTTGACTCTTAGAAATACTAAGGCAGGGTGTGCAAATTACTCTGGAATAGATATGGACCTTGTGGAGGTGTGAAGAAAATCTCTGACTACATGATTGGTCATGGTTTAGAAATTATTATGTTATTTCCCCATGTATTAAATCCTAAATTGCCTTAATTCTCAGGTATATTACCCTTCTCTCCACGGGTGCCTTGCAAGGAACCTTGACAATTGGAACTGGTAATTAGCATTTGTTTAGACCTGGACTAGGTATGTTTACCTGAAGATCTGCATATTAGTACTGGTCTTTGTCTTTGCATAGCCCTTCCTTCCTGGGAAGGCTTGAATTTCTGGCCCCTTGAAAGTCAGAAGACTGCCCTTTGGAGAAGAAATCATCCGTCTTGGTTTTAGATCCTGACCTGAGCACATGGTCTGGGTCCAGGCAGAAATTGGAGATTTGGGATTCTCCTGACCTTTGATTTTATTAGCAGAGTTTGCTTAATTATTGGTGATAAGTAAAAGTCTTTGGAACTGTGCTAAACTGGTGAATCTGTCCATCTGCCATTGGCTTTCAAGGTAAGAGGAAATTATTTCCCTTCCTTACTGTCAGGGACTCCAGCATGCCCCAGCAGAGTTCTTCAAAGGTTCCCTCTGACATCCATACAGAAATCTCATTTCTCCTAGCAGAAGGTAGTTATCACCAGACTGATGCAATATGAACCAAAGGACCTTTGGTTGGTAAAGGGCCCAAGCTAGAAGGAGGATGAGAAAAGGAATCTGATAAACTGAAAATTGCAGAAACTGTCTGTGTGTTGTTGCAGACCATTGCATATTTTCATCTCTGCATCTGCTCTGTTGGCTTTTGAATCTAGAGAAGAGAACAAAGGTTCAAAGGACTCTGATGAAACTCAGTCATAGTAAGCTCTGAGCAGAGAAAAATCAAAGGAGAGCAGCAAATTTTCTGGACAATAACAAGACGAAAGGGAAGAAAGACTGACAGAGTCTTTGAAAGCCACCTTGACTGTTTGCCTTGCCTGGAGGTGATTAATTATACATCATCACAGGAAAGGCACATGTTTCGGAAATGCTCTTCAGTGAACTACAACCGTTTGTGCTTTTACAGAGTCAATCCAGGTGATTAAGGCAGAAGAAGAACTTGTATAAAAAGAAAACCTACAAAGCAATTTCATTCCATAAGTATTTGCTCTTTCAAACTAAATTCAGCAGGAAATCCAAATCACTGATGCAAACCTTTGCAGTTAATTTTTTTCCCCAGGGGCATATTTGGAGCCATTATCCCAGAAGCATATACATGAGAATCTCATTATTTGAAGTGCTTATTCTATTTCTGCTTAATGCTACCCTGTACATTGGGAAGCTATCAGTAAATAAGAAGAAAATCAAGAAAGAGAAGAAGTAACTTTAGGGCACCTCAAGCTAACAGGAAGGAAACTAACTTGGCAGCGCACAGAGATTATCGTTCTGAACATTTAGTTTAAAAAGACATGTAGCAACAAGTCATGGTTTGTGCTGTGTGTGTGTGTGTGTGTGTGTGCGTGCGCGTGCATCTGTCTATCTGTCTGTCTGTCTGTCTGTCTGTCTGTCTGTCTGTTTATCCTCACTTATCCTATCATTCAACCTATTGGCCTGGTTAGCCAAAAATCACTGGGATCTTACCAGGACTCTTGAGCACCATTTAGGAGTTCCTCCCTAAACACAAATGATCATTGCAGAATTATATAAAATAAATAAAATATGAAAGCAATCAAAGTATCTATTAGTAAATGACTGGATAAGGAAGATGTAGTTCATTTATATAATAACATCACTTGTCTTCCCATTCATCGATTTTCTCAAGCAGGCGCCAGTAACGTCTCCATTCGTTAGGAATGAGGTGCATTATTGTTACTGTTTTTGGCATATTGAATACACTATGGGTAGCTGGCCAGGTTCTGCTGTGGCTCTGGGTTCATCCCAGAGGAACATGTAAAAGATAAAATTTTCCATCTATAATAAAATTGAAGGCACTCAAGGGAATTATATGAAGCACAATAACTAGGAAGAAATAACGTAAGTGCTGGATTAGTTCACCTATACATGCTATATAAACAGATAAAATTTATGAACAGACAAAAATGAAATAAAACTATAAGCCAGTGGGCAATGGTAGCAAAACCATTTTATTTAAAATGGCTATGATAGGGAGGGTGCTAAAAAGGGGAATAAATTTTGATTTAATTTAAAATAAAATAAATGAGAGGCCAGAAAGACAGTATAGGGATTTGGGTACTTTCCTTGTATGTAGCTGAACTAGTTCCGTGCCCATACCACATATGGTCCCATAAGTACTGCCAAGTGTGATCTCTGAGCATAGAGTCAGGACTAAGTTCTGAGCACCACCTGATGTGTCCCTGAAAACAAAAACAACCCAAACAATGTAAAAAATGTGCCTTGTAAAAATAATTTCTTCATACTCTACAGCTGCAAGAGAGAATAAGATCATGTACTTTGCACTAATATGTATGGAACTAGAGGGTACCATGCTGGATGAATTCACTCAGAAGGAAAGTAATAGATACAGAATGATCTTTCATATGTTGGACAGTAAGGTTTTAAATAACTACAAAGGTAACAGAACTGGAGAGTTGGTCCACAAACTGAGTTTTTTGAGAAGGGGGTTTGAAAGGGAAAGGGCTTTAGGCCATAGTTAAAGGAAGCTAGGTACTATTGTTATTTTGTTATTTCTGTGGTGTTGGAATGATGTATGCATGGAACTACCATCAACAAACTTGATCACTTGATCACTTGACATCTGTTATTCGTCGATTTGCTCAATGGCACCAGTAATGTTTCCATTTGACCCTATCACATGCCAGTGTAGCCCAATGGCGTCTGCTTGCTCTAGGAATACAAAGAACTTCAAATCATTCATTCAGGGTCTTGACGAAGAAGTCTGGCCATCTTATAGGTGAGCAGCCAAGTGATCTTTTGACAACTCGTGAGATCCAGTTGGTAAGGGCTCTAGTCCAGCGGTCATCTACAAGTAGTGTTACATGTCCAGCCCATCTGATTTTCCATGCCTTGGCAAACGAGACAACGTCCCTGACTCTTTATCATCAGCGGAGGTCAGAACTCGGGATTCCTTCTCTCATTGAGTGAGGCATGATATTCCAAGCAGAGCTCTTTTGATTCCTCTTTGGGAGACCTGAATAGCATTCTCATCCTGCTTTCATGGGGCCCAGGTCTCTGAAGCATATGTTAATGTCAAAGAGATGTGCCTGGAGCTGGAGGTTCTTTGTCCTTTTAGCTATTTCTTTGATGCTCTTGAAGGTGTTCCATGCCGCTCTCTCCCTCCTGTGCAGCTCAGGCATTAGGTCGTTTATCATGTAGAGTTCTCAACCTAGGTACACATAACTGCTGCATTCAAAGATGTTTCTTCTGCTGAGAGTGAATAGGGCATCTGAAACTAGTTCATTTTTCATGAACATTGTTTTGTTGAGATTCAGCTGTAGACCTATCTTTCCACATTCTCAGTCAAAGTCAGCCAGTATTTGTGCCACTTGGCTAATGTTTGGTGTTATTAGAACACAATAGTCTTGAGAACATCATGTGACAATTAGAATGGGAAGGAATGGGTGTGAAGATAGACAGTCAGCAACTACACTACCTCTGCTTTGCTGATGACATCGTTCTAATAACACCAAACATTAACCATCAACAAACAGTATTTTAAATTATAATACTTCAATAAAGTTTAAAAATAACTTAAAAATAATTTCCTGGGGTTGGCGCAATAGCACAGCAGGTAGGGTTTTTGCCTTGCACACAGCTGGACCTGATTTGATTCTGGCATCCCATGTGGTTCCCTAAGCATGGCCAGGAATAATTCCTGAGTGCAGAGTCAGGAGTAAGCCCTGAGCATTGCTGGGTGTGACCCAAAAATAAAAAATATACATAAAATAATAAATAAATTAATAATAAATAAATAAAATAATAATAATGTCCTATTACTAAATGCATTTACCTCTAAAAGATATATCTCAGATATATTGTAAATTAGGAGCATAAGCTAAATATATATATATATATATATATATGTGTGTGTGTGTGTGTGTGTGTGTGTGTGTGTGTACATACATATATATTTATATATATAAATTAAGTAGAGTGACATGCCCAGACACAGGTCAGTGAGTAGGAAGTTGTCTTGCATGTGTGAGGCTCTAGGTTTGATTTCCAACACGTGGAAAGAGAAAAAAATATATTTTAATAGAAACTTAAAAGACTCCTTTTATGGACATATTTTGAAATAGCTGTTCATCATTTTAATACAAGCTATTGACTTATCTCTGGAAGGAGAGGCAGTAATAGTTCTAGTGATCCCCTACAAAGAGCAAGACTTGCTAGAGCTTTGAAGAGTAAATACAGTGAAGAAAAAAGGAAAGTAGGAAAGGAAGCAAGTGTGCATGCTTTCCCATTGCTATCCCTGCAGAAAGAGAATTGATAAGCTATCCTCCTTTTCTTTGTCCAAAAGAGTGAAATGTTTTATCCTAGTGATAAAGTCATTGCAGAAATTTCTCCCTGGCAGTTAACAAAAACTTAGAGAAACATAAATTTGTGGAAAAATAAAAAATATGTATCATTCATAAAAAGTTAAGTAAACACTAAACTTTTAATGCAAGTAAAAATGAATATTTAATCAGAGCTTGGGGGCCACAGCAATAGTACAGTGGGTAGAGCACATACCTTGCATAAAGCCAACCCAGGTTGGATCCCTAACAGCCCTGAACACTGATACAGTAGGAACTAATGTGGAGAGCACCAGGTTACTTTAGCCAATCTTTACACCCATGGAACATTACCTGGGGAGTGGAATTTGACAGCAGATAAAAAGGAAGCCCCAGGCTCTCCCTCCCTCTCTTGTCTCTTCCCCTCATGCGCGCATGCTCTCTCTCCCTCTCTTTCTGACCACACGCTCTCTGAACTCACTTCCCTTCCCGGATCAGGTAGAGTGACATGCCCAGACACAGGTCCCAGTACAGGTAGCCCACACAAGGTCAGGCAAGGGCCAATACAGGTATAACCTGGACTCGGAGTCCCAGGTTAACTCAGATATAGGCAGGGGTTGGACACCCAGGATAGCTCTAGTACAGGCTGGGCTTGGATGCCTGAGTAGTGGCAAGGTTCTGAGCACAGGAGTCTCACCCACGAGCACAGGGACACGGCCAGAGACTAAGGAAAACTAGACAGGACAGGGATAGCTGGGGTACAGTTGGGAGGCCCAGTGGCAGGTGCAAAGCCCAGGGATCTTGCCCAGGTGCATGTGGCTTTGGCTGGAGGCTGGGAAAGCATACATGGGACAGAGAGAGTAGAGCAGGGAAAGGACCTGGCCATCCTTCAAGGGAGGCAAGTAGAGTGCATGGGACAGGACAGGACAGTCATTCACGGCACCAGGAAGCATCAGAGATAGGACTGGTGACATCATTCACAGGTATAAGAGAGGTCTGGGCATTTGGGGAGGGACCTACAATCATCTACCATTTCTCCATATTAAACTACCTTTCAATCTTCCTAGTTTTGTTCGCAATCTTTTGTACAATTCTCAAGAAACCACCAGCATAGGAAAATTCACTTTCTTTTTTTTTTAATATTTTATTATACCACCATGAGATATACAATTACAAAGATGTTCAAGTTTGGGTTTCGGTCATACAGTGTTCCAGCACCCATCCCTCCACCAGTGCCCATTTCCCACCACCCATGTCCCCAATACCCCCCCCCTCCCCTAGTCTGCCCTCTATGGCAGGTTCTTTATCTCTTTTCTCTCTCTCTTTCTCTCTCTCTCTCTCTCTCTCTCTCTCTCTCTCCTTTTCTTACACATTGTGGATTGCAATACATACATTTAGAGGTTATCATGTGTATCCTTTTGCCTATATTCAATGCTTAGTTCAAGGCTGGTATTATCATTTCGACAATTATAAGCACACTGTTCCCTTCTATGTCTTACCTAACCTCTGACTCCCACATGTTTGTGGTAGATTCCACCTGTTGACAAGTCCTCCTGATTCATGTTTTGCCTGACCTTGGATATTGTATCATATACATACATATATATTTTTATATCATGCAAATAAATGCAGTCATTTTATATCTGTTTTAGGAAAATCCACTTACACATTAACAACACCACCAAGAGTAATTTCTGAGTGCAGAGCCAGGAGTAACTCCTAGTATCGTCAGGTATGACCCAAAAAAGCAAAAAAAAAAAAAAAAAAGTAAACAGAGCTAGAAGGAAGGGAGGTGGAAGGAGAGAAACCCATGAATTATCCATCAAGACCCGTCTAATGAAAAAATAAGAACCAACTTTCAAATTATCCAAGTCTGATTCCTCTTCAGATTCTAAGAAACCATCTAAAGGCTTCTTCTACTTAGGGCGCCTTCCTGGTTCCAAGAACTTTTAAGCGCCTCTGGGCAGCTTCCTCCTTGGAATAAAGAAGCTCAGCTGCACACAATTAATCCCCCATCCCCACCCCCCCACAAAAAAATCACCACCACCACCAGGACACCACAGCATGAATGATTCAGCAACCTTTCAAAGGGCCTAGCTAATCTTTATGCACAAACGACATATGCTGCAACAAAGTTAATCCAACATGCAATGCAACATCAAAAAATTAAACAGATTTACCCACTGGGGAAAGAAACTGCATTGGCAAATAGTTCCAAGCAAGGGAGAAAGAAGGCTAATTTGGTAGCGGGAACTCCACCTTGCCCTAGAGGACATGTTCTTCCTTTCTGAGGTCAAGACAACTTGTGTTTCCACCTGTCAACTGTAGTTAATATTATTTTGAAGATTAAAATAGTTCATGTGAGCAAACTTGAGAAATAGCGGCTTATTTAAATCTAAGCTTTTGTTTGTTTGTTTGTTTATAATGCTAGACTTGAGAGGAACATTGGAAGAAGTAGTAACTGTATTCTCATTTGATTATTGGGTTACTCTCAGCTGGGCTCAGTGTTTTCTTCTGATACTGTGCTCAGGGATTACTCCTGACAGGGATTAGGGAGTATATAGTGCTGAGATCTACCCAGGTGTACAGTCTTACCAATGTACTGTTGCTCCAGCCCAGGGTAGGCAAACGTATGACCAAACAATTATACCCTTTTTGGCTACCATATGGCACTTCCTTTACATCTTAAGATTCTTGCTTATTACAGTTGGACTCTTTGTAACCTCAGGCCTCCAGAAATAGATCACTTGCCACAGTATGGAAATCACTGGGAATTGGTTAAATAGACCTAATTCCATATGTCCAGAATTATAGCTACTTTTAAAGCAATCCCAGGTGATTTGCAGCCTTTCTCTACTATAGTTGTGATAGTTTTGTGATCATCACATGCATTAAGATCAACTGGAGGAAGAAAATCAGGAGCTAGCCATATTTTGGTGCAACGTAACTATGTTCTTTGGACCTTGAATTTCTTTTTTCTTGAGAATGAAATTGCTGTGCCTTCACTGTGGCTTATACGTGGTGAAGGGTAAAGAGACAGTCAATTTCTCCTGATCCACCTCTGCTGCCCTGGGACCATTGAAGCTGGACTGAGGTTAAGACTGATAAGGGCCTAGGTCACTGTCCTACCAGCTCCGCCAGGTGACCCGTCAAGCCACACCTAAGGGTCTTTTCAGCACGGGAGGTGATCCTCACCACCCAATTTCTTGGGAAGCCAGGACTCAGTGTGAAGCAAGGAATCCTTTTTTGCAGTAAAGGAAAGTCAGTCCTAGGCCTTACCCAGGCCTTCCAAGTTTTGGTCCTGTCTTGCAGAAAAGACTTGCAGGAGGAAATGAGCAGTGAAATAAAAGCATATTTTATTTGGAAGGTTTTAGAAAGGAGAAGGAGGGAGAGCAAAGGAAAAGAGAGTAAAATGCTTAGAGGAAAATAAGGATTTCTCCAGCGAAGATTTCTCCAGCGAAGAGCCCCAGCATACATCTCAAGAGAGGAGATGCGGGTGACACATGTGCTCAGGCACCACATGTGCTTAGCCACCTGGGCACAAGCACCCAAAGGCTTAGGCAGTATATGTGTGCACGTCCCTGTTCAAGGTGGCCTTTTAAGCTGCCCCCATGTGGAGCTTCTAACTAGGTAAGTCTGTTTCTAGTGTGATTGTCAAGGGGGTAGAGTTTAGAGTGGTTGATGGTCTTCTTTGAAATTCCTTTCCTTGGCCTTTGTTCCTGCTGAAGCTTCTCTGAGTTGGGGGTTCCAGCCTTCCTGGATCTGTAATGCCAGGTGAAACCTTATCAGGCCTTAGTCCCTGTGTCTGCTTTTTGCAGCCTTGGCACTATTGGTTTTATTACTTCATAGGAATTCCATTGCCATGGGCCTTTCTCTGTCTACCTGCCCATATCAATAACTTTTTCTGAAATAACATTGCTTTGTGTCATATAAGTATCACTTGTCACTTGTCACTTGTCTTCCCATTGTTCATTGGTTTGCTTAAGCGGGCACCAGTAACATCTCCATTCGTTGGGAATAAGATCCATTATTGTTACTATTTTTGGCATATTGAATACACCACGGGTAGCTTGCCAGGCTCTGCCATAGCTCTCCCTTCACCCAAGGGAGCCCAGTCTTTTCTGTCTGACCATCGACCATCCAGGGTCCACGGAGCAGAGTCCTAGGTCTAGACAAGCCTGTCTCCTGTCTCCCACCTGCTGACACAGCCCTGGCACTGCAGCCACACCTAGCCACACCTGCAACACCTCGAGGGGCAGAACAGAACTATATTACAGCTACTTAACCTGAGCTGAGAAATTGTCTCCCAATACGAATAAATCACATTGTCAGCTCGGAGGCTCATTCCTACAGTTCTCATCTACCCAGCTACTGAAGGGAGGGGTTCTAGAGAAGCTTGCCAGAGTGTCACAGGTCTCTGTAGGCCAGGCCATGACCACAGTCCTGGATTTTTTTGATGGAGGGGCAAGAAAGGCCATACCTGCACAGCCGCTCCCCTGCCTAAACAGAAAGGCTGAAAGCTGCCAGGATGCCCAGTCACTCAGGGAGGATCTAGAAGCTTCCCCAGAAAAGCTCCCTGGAGCCAGGAAACTATTAGCACAGCAGTAAGGCTGTTTGCTATATAAGTATACAACAATGCGATCTAATATCTGTATGTATCACATCATAATCACTACATGAAACAGAGCTTGCTTCTTCTTCCCATCACAATGCAATTGACCCTAGGGTGGGGGTGAAAAATATTATTTTTTCCCTTCATTTCTAGGTTTCTTAGCTGGTCTAATAATAATATTTGCATAAGACAGATTTTACTGTAAGATTTTACTGTAAGATTCTGGAATTTTTCAAAACCTGACCCTCTTCTTGAAACAGTAGAGCATCATACAGAGTTTACTTGTGGTTTAGACCTAAGTCTACAGAGTCCTACTCAGGTAATGGATGTGATCTCCTATGTTCTGTTTGTTTTTACCCATACAATTCATTAGTAGCTATTAATTTTTCCTAACAGCTGCATTGTATTCCGTTGTGTAGATGTACCAAAGCTTCTTTATCCAGTCATCAATTCTCGGGTACTCTGGTTGTTTCCAGATTCAGGCTATTGTGAATAATGCTGCTATGAACATAAAAGTAGGGATGGTGTTTTTGCTGCATATTATTGGCTTCCCAGAGTATATTCCCAGGAGTGGTATGGTTGGGTCAAATGGGAACTAACAGCTTTCTTTTTTTTTTTTTTTTTTTGCTTTTTGGGTCACACCCAACAATGGTCAGGGGTTACTCCTGGCTCTGCACTCAGGAATTACTCCTGGCGATGCTCGGGGGACCATATGGGATGCCAGGGATCGAACCCGGGCCCATGGCGTGCAAGGCAAATGCCCTACCCACTGGACTATCGCTCTAGTGCCCTAACAGCTTTCTTAACCAAAATTCTGGTTCTTAGTTATTTTAAAGATTCTTTAAATCAGTCTGGCGAGTAGTTCTTTACTTTTTTAGAAAAGAGCCTGGATTACATAGTGAAATAATCCCTAGTGCTCATATTATTTACAATTAATTGTTTTATATTCACACGGCAGAGCCTGGCAAGCTACCCATGTCGTATTTGACATGCCAAATACCAGTAACAATTATAGACTTCATTCCCATGACTTGATGGCATGGGAAGATGCCTTTGGGCTATCTCGCATGTGACAGGACATATTGAGATGCTACTGGTGCCTGCTCGAGTAATCGATGATCTATGGGAAGTCAAGTGATAAAGACAGATTAACAGGAGATTTAAAAAAATTTAATTTTATACATGGAAACTCCATAGATATAAGATTAGGAAAATCACCTATCATTTTTGTTTTTATATTTCTTATAAAGAAAGAAAAATTGAGGAAAATAATGGCTTGGGCTTACTTTTTTGTTTGTTTAGGGGGCTACACACAGTAGTGTGTGCTATTGAACACAGTAGTGCTCAGTAGTGCTCAAGGATTATTCCTGGCTCTGTGCACATGGATCACTCCTAGTAGGGCTGAGGCACCATAGAGGATGCCGGGGACTTAAAACAGGTCAGTCACATACAAGACAAATGCCCAACCCACTGTACCATCACTCCAGCCCCTATTAAGGGTATTCAAGCATATATACTTAGTAAGAATTGGTAAGTCATTCAGTTTTTATATTTTAGTGTAACTATTTTTATTCAGTCTCTGTGACCCACAGTCCCCAATTCAGTTCTATCATCATCTCTTGCCATATATGACTTCATGCATATAACCAGTCAAAAGTTTTAAGCTTTTAAGTGAGAAAATAGGTATGAGAAATCATTTGCTCATCTCAATGGGCTTAGAGTATGTAAGGCATAGTTAAGAGCACATAAATGAATGTACCTCGAATTAGCTTTTAATGCTTTTGTCCAGATTGAGTTCAGGCTATGTCATAAAATAAGTTTAGTCTATGTGAGTTGGCAACTATCGCCCCATCTGCCTGTTGTCTGTCATCTATAAGCTGTTCACTCGAGTCATCCTGAACAGGATTGGCAGAACTTTAGATGAAGGGCAACCATGCGAGCAAGCTGGCGTCCAGAAAGGATTCAGCACAACCAACCAATCCACACGGTAACCAAGCTCATTGAAGTTTGTAGGGAGTTCAAGATGCCACTCTGTCTCACGTTTGAGACAGAATGGCATCTTGATTTAAAGATTTACATTGATTTAAAGAAAGCCTTTGATTCTGTGGAGACTGAAGCAGTTCATTGAAGCCCTAGCCAAACAGGGCGTTCAAACCCAATACATCAAGATCCTTCGTGAGCTGTATTATGGATTCACCACCAGGATGTCACCATTCTACAAAGAAGTGATTATCAATGTCAAAAGAAGGATTTGGCATGGTGATACCATTTCACCAAAACTCTTCAGTGCCACCCTCGAGAACATCATGTGACAATTAGAATGGGAAGGAATGGGAGTGAAGATAGACAGTCTACAACTACACCACCTCCACTTCGCTGATGTCATCGTTCTAATAACACCAAACATTAGCCAAGCGTCACAAATGCTGGCTGACTTTGACCAAGAATGTGAAAAGATAGGTCTACAGCTGAATCTCAACAAACAATGTTCATGAAAAATAAACTAGTTCGAGAGGCCCCATTCACTCTCAATGGAACAAACATCTCTGAATGCAGCAGTTATGTGTACCTAGGTCGAGAAGTCAACATGATGAACGACCTAAAACCTGAGCTGCGCAGGAGGAAGAGAGTGGCAAAAGAATGCCTTCAAAAGCATCAAAGAAATAGCTAAAAGGACAAAGAACCTCTGGCTCCAGGCACATCTCTTCAACTCCACCGTTATCCCTGCATTAACATACGCCTCAAAAACCTGGGCCCTATGATAGCAGGATGAGAATGCTATTCGGTTCTCCCAAAGAAGAATTGAAAGAGCTATGCTTGGAATATCATGCCTCACTCAAGTGAAAGAAGGAATCCGGAGCTCCGACCTCCATCACTGTTCCAGAGTCAGGGATGCTGTGTCATTTGCCAAGGCATCGAAAACCAGGTGGGCTGGACATGTAATGCAATTTGGAGATGACCGCTGGACTAGAGCCATTACCAACTGGATCCCACGGGTTGTCAAAAGATCACATGGCTGCTCACCTACAAGGTGGTCAGATTTCTCCATCAAGACCCTGAACAAATGGTTTGAGGCTCTTTGTATTCCTGAAGCAAGCAGATGCCATTGGGCTACACTGGCACGTTATAGGGTCAAATGGAAATGTTACTGGCACCCACTCAAACAAATTGATGAATAACGGATATCAAGTGATCAAGAGATCAAGTGAGTTAACCAGGGAGAAAACCAGCATGCTTGTTCCTATTTACATTTGGGTTTTTAGGGTTCCAACTAGGTATAGAGAAACTGACGACTAAAAGTGGTAAGGTGGATATAGATGGCTAAACAATTAATTGGAGGGGCTCCAATAGGAAGGAAGGAAGGAAGGAAGGAAGGAAGGAAGGAAGGAAGGAAGGAAGGAAGGAAGGAAGGAAGGAAGGAAGGAAGGAAGGAAGGAAGGAAGGAAGGAAGGAAGGAAGGAAGGAAGGAAGGAAGGAAGGAAGGAAGGAAGGAAGGAAGGAAAGGAAGGAAGGAAGGAAGGAAGGAAGGAGGAAGGAAGGAAAGAAGGAAGGAAGGAAGGAAGGAAGGAAGGAAGGAAGGAAGGGGGAGGGGGGGGGGGGGGGGGGGGGGGGGGGGGGGGGGGGGGGGGGGGGGGGGGGGGGGGGGGGGGGGGGGGGTGGGGAAGGAGAGAAGGTGGAAGAGAGACAGTGAGAGAGACAGAGACAGAGAGAGTGGGGAACCGTGCTACATAACATTGGCAGAAACCAAAGTCCACATTTAGTCTTGCCCACTCCATCTGGATGATTAGAGCATGATGAGGCCAAGGAGAGGAAGCATGTAAACCATTACTGTTTGAAGTATGACCCTTCAGTTTTTCAAAGCAAGTTTTTCCAGAAGCCTAACTGATTGGCACAGTCTCAAACCTCTGTAGGTCATAGAAAATCCTGGGTTAAATCTGCAGCCTTGCCAAGTAGCTGCACATGTAAATCTTATTATAATTAATAATAGACTTGGAATTCTTTCTGTATGGAATGCCTGTGGAGTTCTTGGAGAAACACCCAAGCAATAGAAAGAATTCTTCATATCTCTTGAGGAAGAGGTATCATATCTCATCCCTTTTTACTTAAAAGCCTCTATTTTTCCCAGTTCTCTATAGTTCATGACTTTGAAAGGATTGTGCAGAATTAGCTCTTTCTGGTGAGCTATCTAAAAAATACCAGGGACTCAGCCAACTCAAATATCATTATGTGCAAAACCCAGTATTTTTCAATTGATAAACCATAGGTCCTTTAGAGAGGATCTTGCTGGAGAAGGTGTGTGTGTTTGTGTGTGTGTATGTGTGTGTATCCTTATTCATCTAATTCCTTATTAACACACAGATTGTAATAAAGACAAGTGCTATACTTAATTCTTTTAACATCCCTTTATTTGTCATGGACTACGTGAATCATTTCCTACCCAACCAACAGTTTAGATTGCAATGATTTATTCTATCATTAATACTAGCTCAAGTAAATTACTACAAGGTAGCCAATGAAACAAAGCACAAGTTCTCAGGCAATTACAAAACTGTGGGGTTAGTTGACTTATGCAGATGAAGCACAGAAATCTGATTAGATGTTTTAGTTCTAAACTTAAAAAAATAAATAATATGACCTAGGAAATCAAGGTAGAAAGAGTATAACTGAGTCTAACTCCAGGATAGGAGACAATGGGAAGACATAGAATGAGAAAAGTAGCACATTGATAGAAATAAAATTAGTCTGCCTGGGGGAAAAAGACTCTTTGAACATTATGTGGAGTAAAGTGAGAAAAATATATGAATCAATAGATACTCAAAGTCAGCATGTTCTTCAGCATTGGGTTGCTTGAGGTCTCGGAGCATTTGACAATACCAGGTCAACTTTCAGACATATCGATTCATCAGCAATCTAAGAGCTCTTTGGAGGAACGTTAGACCAGTAGCAAAGACACTAGTAGAAAATTCATTACACAAGTTCAAAAGTCTTGAGAGCAAACATGTAAAGAAGGGGGAGATGAGGGAAGGTGTGAATCCTAGGAAGTTCTGCATTAACATCAGAATAGAGCAAGCCCCTCCCTAGCCCCTGAAGTTTGAACCTATGCTCAGTGGGGAACATCTGTAGTGTTGGGAAACGTGGATGGGAACAGTAATACAGGCCCAGATTGATCCCATCCTAAAGATCCATGCCCATACAACATAGTCCAGTTTACTTGGTGCCTAAGTCCAAAAGTCAAGATAGTAAACATGTAAAGAATGGAAGTGAAAGAATAACAAAAAATTAATCAAGTATATGTTCATATCAATAAACAAGTGAAATTTCTAGAATATCTTACCCTTAAATATAAGTTTAAGGAAGGACATTGGGCTGGAGAGATGGTACAATGGGTAAGGTGCTTGTTTTATATGTAGTCAACCCGGGTTCATTTCCAGGCCCCCCAAATCCTACCAAATGTGATTTATCTGGGTAGAACTGAATGTAACTCCTGAGCATAGTTAGTTTGAACATTCCCAGTAAAAACTGGGACTTTATTGGGCCGAGGAACCTCCCCTTTCTACCCTGGGGTAAGGAAGTATTACTTCCCATTGGTGATGCAAGACATGTTGCAACTCGTGGCTTGTTGATTGTGTAAGTGTAAGAAATTATACTCTAGCCTCCCAAACTTATTTAAATGTTTCTATATATTAATTTTATACAACAGGACAGAAAGCTTCAGCCACCTGGCTCCTGATTGTAACACAAACCTCCCTGACTCTTGTCACTGCCAGTTAGAGATACACTGAAGAATATTTCACACTTCTAAACTCTTCAGGTATTAATGATTTCCCCTCAAAGAGACTAATTTAATCTACGTTGTGTCTATAGAACATTGGTGTTTTTCTGTCAGCAGTCCTAATGACACTAAACAAAAATCTTAGGAAAATAAAGTAATTGTTGGCCAGAATAAAGTCCTATAAGCTAATAAAGACATATGCTGCCCATCAGTAGGAGGCTATGGTGTTTCCTAGAGAGCTGCATTCAAGTCTGTTCCGTGTCCCAGACCACAAGAGCCAGCACCACCCATGTGTAGACAAGTGTTCTAGGATCAGTGGGAAACTGTAACAGAAATAAAAGACATAGTCCACATCCTAGAAAACATCATCTAGTTTGGAGAAGCAAAACATTCACATATGTACAAAAAGACTTAAAAACACATTTACTAAAGAAAAACATAATTGAAAGCATAAGTGGAAGAAACCACTTCCAGAATAAAGTCACAGCCAGAGCTGTACACTGGAATACAAGGCAAAGTAAACCTCAAGTGTAATCCTTTCTTTTTTTTTTTTACAGAATTCACCTAGTTCTAGAAATATTGTCAGAAAAAAATTTAAGTTTATATTTAATTACTTTGAAACAAAAAATCTAGGACCTATGCAAAGAAGAAGCCCAAAATGGTGAATAAAATTTAATCCTTTCTTGGTGGAAATGAAGGCACCATTTGTTACATAGTTCCAATGGCATCAAGTTATGAAAATTTGTTGCATAGCCTTGATTCATAAACATTAGAATCAAGCTTGTTAGAAATAAAAACTCTGAGGTTCAGTCCTGATGAATCAGAACGTGCATTTTTAGATGATTCCAGCTGATTAGTAATAGTTTGAGAGGCATTGTTCTAAAAATCTCCTTAGAATAGCTGGTTAGGGAGTAACTGTGTTTACATCATCCTGTAATCCCTGCAAAATCTACACCAAAACACAAATTAATCGCAGGGAGTATACCTAAAACCCAAACAATAACTACAGGAACAAAAGAAAATCCCTGACAGACTTTAGACAGGGGAATGCCCTTTAACAAGGAATTACCAGGGGCCTGAGTGATAGCACAATGAGGCGGGCATTTGCCTTGCATGTGACTGACCCAGGTTCTATCCACGGCATCCCATATGGTACCCTGAGCACCACCAGGAGTAATTCCTGAGTGCAAAACCAGGAGTAACCCCTGAGAATTGCTGGGTGTGACTCTAAAAGCAAAAAAAAAAAAGGAATTCTCACCACAGAGCAAAAGGCTGTAACTGGAAGGTGAAGAACTTTGTGTTTGGGATATGTGGGAAGAGGGGTGTCATGCAAAATTCCTGTCATTCCAACCCTATGACCCATCCTCTATATGCAGAACTGGAACGGAATGCAAGAAACTACATGACATTGCAAAATATATCAGTCACCAGCAGATAGCATCTCCTTGATGTCTCTCTGGTAGGTGCCATGTTGAATCTCAACAACTATAGTTAGAGAGCTACCAACAGGACCCACCATGGTGACTTTTCTCGAGATGATGTGTGCCAATTTTGAGTCTTTATTCTTTAAAAACAAAGGCTGAGTACAAATTTCTGAGGAGAATTCCACCATCCTCAGTAAATTGTACTTGGAGACACTAATGCCAGAAAACTGAAACCTTCTCCCAGCCCACATCTAATTGCTAGCAAATTATACTCCTAGAATTACAAAGCACACTTCAGATGTGCTAAAATACACCTGGTTACCTAGAGAGAGGGAGTACACAGCCTTCTGTAGTTACCTAGGGAGAGGAAGTACACGGCCTTCTGTAGTTTCCTAGAGAGAGGAAGTTCACGGCCTTCCGTAGTTACCTAGGGACAGGTAGTAAACAACTTTCTGTAGTTTCCTTGGAAGTCAAAGTACTAGACCTTCTGTAGTTACCTAGAGAGAGGAAGTACGCTACTTTCCATAGTTGTCTAGGGAGAGGAAGTACATGGACTTCTATAGTTACCAGAGAGAGGAAGTACACGACCTCCCATAGCTATCTAGGGAGAGGAAGTACACAACCTCTCTTAGTCTAGGTAGAGGAAGTACACGGCCTTCTGCAGTTACCTAGGGAGAGGAAGTACACGGTCTTTGGTAGTTACATAGGGAGAGGAAGTACTCGGCCTTCCATAGTTATCTAGGGAGAGGAAGTACTCTTCCTCTCCCTAGATAACTCTGTAGTTACCTAGAAAGAGTCTTCTGTAGTTACCTAGAACGAGGACATATACTGCCTTCTGTACTTTTGTTTATGCTCTGTGGGCATGTATGTTCTGTGATTGAACTAATAGTTTTCTCTTAAAGCTATCACCCAAACCAAGGAATTTTACCCAGTTATGCCCAGACTATGGCAGGAAACTGCTAGTCTCTGGCAGCCTTGAACCTCTGGGTGACTCTAAAACCCTTTCATTCTTAGTGCACAGATGCCTAGAGATTTATGGTCATGAGCCTTACAGATGCTCCTACATCTGTCCAACTATTGCCAATGTAGGATATTTGCAGCTTGCACCACTTGCCATCTGGATGTCTGCTAAAACTTGATGCATCAATGCCATCAAGTGTTCTTGAACTTGAATGCTTCATCTCCAAGTGGAATATGGTTGACCTGTGACCTCAAGAAATCTTATACCCTATGTTTTCCCCTAGGCCTGTCTAAACTTGACACAGAATTGCCCCTGGGCACCTGGGAACTGCCTAAGCCACCTTCCAGGTGGGTCAAGTGTAGTTCAGAGATAAATCTAAGCACACAGTTTTGAAGATTTGGTTGTAATCCAGATCTGTTCAAATTTGGTACCACCACAAGTTTTGCTAAACACTACCTGTGTCACAGAATATTACCCAGATCCACTTTCCTCACCTTTTGCAAGTACCTCCCTAGTACTGTAGCTTATGCCAAGTACTGGCAACTACAAATCTGCAAATAAATCTGTAAAGTGGTGCAACAGACGCTACTGGGACCTGGTGACTGAAAGACACAATTGCCTGGACCTGCTTGATTTCAACATGTACCAAAACTACTTAAGGGCATTAGCAACTATAAAGCCTGGGTCACTGTCCAGGCATGCTTGGTCTCATTGCTGTAGCTGCTGCTGAGCACTCATGACTTCGGATTTCTGGTAGTCATCCAGATCAATCAAATGGGATTTATGGGATTTGTGATTGTTAACCCAAGATCACTGTCAGGCTGACAAGAACACAGACCCTCAGCCTTAGTCGTTACATAAGTGCAAGCACAAAGAAGCAATGGAGGATTTATTTGAAGATATGAATAAAAACAAAGTCTTGAAAGAACCTCAAGCACATCAGATTTTCTAAACTCCCTGATGATGACATCGAAGCAATAGTTTTCATAAGGCTCCCAAAATGAAGAAATCAATGGAATAGAATTTCAGTGAGGACAGAGAAAGTACAAGAAAATACAGAGATGTCTTTATGTTAAGGAACAGTGTATAGGAGCTAAAAATTCAAAAGAGTAAAAGATTTAAAAATTTATATCAGAACATTTATGGAAGCTAAAGTTAATCAGTAAGACTATGTACAAGGTAGAGGAAACAAAAAAACTAAAAAGAGAAAAATGCTTATTTTTTAAAATCATTATTATTGATGTACCTGGATTTATCATACTGTTAATTATACTTTTTATGTATCCCTTATTCTAGCCTGAGAGCCTCCCCCCAGTTTCCCAAAGACCCCTCTCAACACTCTTTCACCTGTGTAAGCTTAGTTATATAGACAAAAATCTTCAGTTCTGATAACTTTGATAATGTGTTATTCTCTTACTATATTTCCTTTTTATCCCATGTATGGGAGAAATCTTTCTTTCTTTTTTTGTATATGGATGAATAGAACTAAACTGAAATTCCACACAATTGTAAATCAATAAGTGATAAAGCCTGCTTTATCAATGAGGGGTGAGTGGGAAACTAGGGACAATGGTAGTGGGATTGATGCTGGAACAGTGAGTGCCCCCACCACCGCCCCAAAAAATACCAGGATTATGAGCACCTTTGTAAACATCAGTGTTTAAATAAAATTAGAAAAACTGCAAAAGATTGTAATAAAAGTGTCTATGGGAATATCTACACTCTGTCTGCCTCGTGTCCTCCATAGCCAGCCACAGGGACCCAGGCTAGCTGAAGCTATCTCTAGCATATACAATATTATAACCAACTGTTGAAAGGAAGTAGATGGGGACGGGGCCCTGGTATGAGATTTTGAGGAAAGTAATAAAACCAAAATTTACTTTAAAGATGTTGTCTGTCCCCCAGCTCTTCAGCAATACAAAGGCAAAAAGGGCATAACCCCTTTAAAATTCAAATACTGAGCTCTTTGGAAAAAAAAAGAAAAGAAGGTGAACCTCCTCACAAAATGAGGAGTTTCAAGAGAAACAAAGTAAGAGGAAAAAAAAAAAAGAGATGAAGTACCATGAGTAAGCCAAGATTCTTCTCTGACGAAACTCTAGCAATGGACTACTTACCTGGGTGTGGACAGTTTGGGGGAAAAAACTGCTGAAAAGTCAACTTTGTAAAGATAAGCACTATGGATTTCATTCCCCATACAGAAATGTGTTCACATCTTGCATGAAGATATGTAATTATTTTCTTTTAATTTATGTTGCATTCATCTTGTCATTAGACTGGTGATTAGATGATGATTAAACTGTGTCTCAACTTGAGATTGAAATCTGGGCAGAGGGGTAGGACTAACTTTCCCTGTTCTGAAAAGAACAATTCCGCCTCCAGCCGGAGTCCATGACTCCTGAGAACTTGGGTTATGGGTAAACCCTTCTGCACCAGGTAGATCAATTGGCCTTTAGGATCTGCTTGGTGGCTGTCTCGTGGGGCTGGTGGAATGCTAGCAATTCATGCCAGTAGGTACTTGTAGCAGACTGTACCAGTCCTAACTCATGTCAGCAACTTTCCCAGGTGTCCAAGGTGGGAGAAAGGAAAGCAGTAGGGTACCCTCTCAAGGACATTACCTCTCACCCCTCACTTCACTTACGTCATCTTATGACAGTGGGAATTGGGTTTTGTACTGTGTAAACAAATTGAACTTCAGGGGCAATCTGATGGCTACTAGCGGGGCTTGTGGGATGCTGTGTAAGTGCTCAGGGCAGACTTTACTAGTTCTAAACACCTCACATGTTTCCCTGGATGTCCAAAGTGGATCAAGCAGATAGGTGGTAGCAGTCTTGCCAGGCCTGAGGTTACCTACCTCACTTCCTGCTTCATGTAAGTCACCTGCAATGCAAGTCACCCGCAGGTATGTGAAGAGTCAGGTGACCTGAAGCGCAATCACTGTGAAGAATAAGCAGTGGCAGTTTCTGGCTCTATAAAATACCATGTAACACTATATGCCTCGACTTCATTCCATGTTTTAGTTTGTATGTTGCTTGTTTGCAAGCTGTCTTTTCTGGTGTGTGTGCAGTGAACTCTTACTAATTAATGCTTTGGTGATTCATTGGCTTTACTTCTGTTATTGCTGGGTATAACAAGATTAATCTTCAAAGGATCTCAAAGTAGTTTATTATCCAGGTGGATAAAATCCAGGTGGGCCAAATATAATCACTAGGAGCTTAAATGTAGGGTTTTCTGTCCTTCAGCTCAGGTACTAGAGACTTTAGACAAAAGAGAGGGGGGAAAGTAGATGCAAGGAAGACTCTGCTAACCCACTCTTGCCAGCTTTGAAGGGGGTGGTCAGACCATAAGCTGAAGGATGAAGATGGCCAACAAGCACAATAAAGGTAAGGGACTGTATTCCTGACTAAGGACTCCATGAATTAATTCTTCTCTGTAAACAACCTAATTTCATTCCTGTGAGACTATTCAGAATGAAACTCTAGCCTACAGAAAGGTAAAATTATTGGAGAGTACTCTTTATATTACTTATTAAGAGTAGTCAGGGAACCCAGATTCTCCTCCTGGAGATAGTCAGTCATTGGGCTGGATGGTCCAATACTCGAGTGGTCTCAGGCCCTGTGGTGCCAGGAGCCACTAGAAACATCCTAGCACTGCTAGACCACCAAACACCCGG
The DNA here is from genome assembly GCA_021461705.1 of Cryptotis parvus. Taxonomy (NCBI): domain Eukaryota; kingdom Metazoa; phylum Chordata; class Mammalia; order Eulipotyphla; family Soricidae; genus Cryptotis; species Cryptotis parvus. The sequence goes on from JAJIBD010009599.1 coordinate 40,138, forward strand.
CAAAGTATACCTAGATATGCTCATGTTAGTGTGAGAGCAAATTTCTCCTCAGCTAATAGATTGTTTTCAATTTGACAGTGGTATGGAAGATTTGCATATAAAACTCAGATGCTTCAAGTTAGTTTATTACACAGTTCAAGTAGGTGAGTCCTGGGCTTCTGTGTCCAGTGTCACTCAGCATGTCTCCCTGTGTCTGTCTGATCTGGATTGCCACATCCTGGTCACTTCCGGTCTTATCCCTACACCTTTCTTGCCTCCAGTTTCTACTATCCTAGTCTGAAATCTTTTCACTGGGCCTCCTTAAACCCAGCTTTCCTCATTCTGCAACCATAGTTCCATGGGTGTGGGTGATCCCTGCTGTTCTGCCCCCTTCTGAAACACACAAGCTCTCTCTGGTCAGTTCTGCCATCTGTCTGGGCAGAGAGAGAGAGAGAGAGAGAGAGAGAGAGAGAGAGAGAGAGATAGCTGCTGTCCTCTCCGACTCCCAGCCATCCTATTGACTATTTTCACTGGATACTTTTCAACAGTTGGGATTTAAAGTGATCAATTAAATTAATTAGTTTACCAGCACTCCATCTTCCCACTCCTCATATATCACTCAGAGTGCTGCATTGCTAAGGACTGAACCCAGGAACTTGCAAAGCACACATCCCTGACCCCTAACATAAATTTCAAGACACCTATGCTATATTTTTTTGCAACAGGAAAAGAACCAAGGGCCAGAGGGATAGTACAACAGGCAATACACTTGCCTTGTATACAAACAACACAGGTTCCATCTCAGCACATATGGTTCCCAAGGCACCCAAAGAACTGATCCCTGAGCACAGCTGGGTGTGATCCCCACCCACCAGCACGCACACACACACACATGCAAACACACACACACACTCCTCTCTCTCTCTCACACACACACACACAAGCAAAAACAAAAATAAAGGAATAAGAAACCTACACAGGTGATTTGGGCGGTCATTATTTTGTGCATAGCTTATTGAGTTTCCTATAAGGCTGGGAATTCTAAAGCATCCATGTATTTCCTGGACACCAAAGAGAAACTAAGAGCCAAGGAAAAGTGACTAGGCTAGATAATCCTTCCCTCTACTTCCCTAAAATGTAGAATAAGGTCTCACCCTTTCCCTAAAAGTTTAACCCTTACTTTAGTTAGGTTTTCAGATAAGATGGGGTAAGTGAGGAGAATATTCCTAGAAGAAGTTTTATTCATTCTGGTGTCCATTGGTTTGTAACCCAGTCTTACTTAAAATGAACATACCTGTTCTTTCTGTATAAAACCTGCATGTGACCATACAGACAGGATTGTTACTTAAAGAGTATGAATGAATCCACTATCTTACAATTTGCTGGCTTATTGCCAAACAGCTTTCTTAGCCTATCATTGTCTTTCAATTGATTGGCTGCCCAGCAGCAGTGGAACCAGACCTTTACAGATACATTCCTCACTCAGATAAGTCTGTTAGATGAGAACCCTTAAAGGAGTGGAGAACCTCTGTGCATTTGTAATTCTGAAAAAACATACATTTCTTCTGATGCAGACACACTAAGTCCTCAATCATTTGTATGCAAGATGCTTTATACACTAATAAATCCTGAAGAGGAATATGGAGCGGGGATTTGGAAGGGCTTGGGGAAACTGGAGAAAAGAAAGCAATGTATGGTTTTCTTCAAGTGGTCATAGAATTTTATCAGAATCAGCATTCTACAACAAAATAATAAAGTACAGCTGTTTGGACACTGAATTACTGAAAATAACATCTATTTTTCTATCCTTCCGTATCCAATGCTGCTATTCTTTAACATTCTCATTTCAGGCTGGCTTTGTAGACTCCTTTTTACCACTGAAGAGAGAATCATGGTACTAGAAGGAAGAACGCTTCTCTGCCAGACACACTGACTTCTTCTCAAGATAAACACACCCCAATTGTGATTAGAGCACAGTGTTAATATTAGGCATCCCTTTTATTCTAATAGTCATACCGCTTCATTAACTATGATTTTTTTTAAAAAGGAAAAAGTCATGAGGTCTTTTTCATTTAATATCCATGAATTTGTTTTCAAACCTCTCAACTTTTCCTACCAGTTCTGTCACTCTTTCACTGTGGTGCTTTAGATTCTGTTGTGTGTCCACTGCTTATATTTAATTGTATCTGTTCCTTTACAATTTTTATTGTACAAAATTGTGAAATAACACAATAGATTTTTCTTTCTTGGCTCTGTTAATACAAACTATGTGAGATCTTTTCATTTTACTGTTAGTGACAAAATTTCTTCTTTTTTTTAGATGAAGAGGATACCATTGCATCCAATCAACTATATCTAACTATATCCACTTTAACCAATCACCTGAAACTTAGCATGCCTTTCTACTGTTATATAAAATTTTGTTTTATTTTGTTTTAGAGGGTGAGTTCTTCCCATCTGGTGCTCAGGAGGCCAAGGGTCCTCTTAACCAAGTCATTCGATATAGAGGAAGCTGTAGTACTTAGGCCTTGCAATCCTGGGGATCACCCAGAATTACAGCCAGCACTTCTTTGCACCTCAAGGGCTACACCCAGGGATGTTCAGGGGAATCTATGGTGTCAGAATGAAGAGGGGTAGGTCACAAAGGCATGCCCTATTACCCACTGTATGACCTCGCCCACTCCTAAGGGTGTTAAAAATAGAAACAAACTTGGTGGAGGTTATGACAATGGTGTTAATTCTTTTAATGTTTGATATCAGTATTTTCATGGGCAAAAAAAACACTATTTAATGCTGTTTTCAAAACCAAAGCTAGTATCTACTGAGAGTTTCTACAGGCAACGACTAAGAGGAGGTCCAAGGCATGAGATATAATACCAGGCCTTGGTATCTAATAGCCCTTGTGATTATTATCCATCATTTGTTCAAAGTTAATAGCTCCAAAGTGACAGCCACAGCTAAATTAAAAACATTAGGAAATACTAAGGCAAGCATTTATAGAGTGCTTCGCTGAAGAATATAATAGTAACATGGATGGGTTCTGCTTCCATTATGCTGCTAATGAATTTTATATGCTGTAGTCATTTTTACTTAGTATTGTTTTAATTGTTCTGATGTGGTCCATATTTATCTTGATTAAAAATCAAAAAATACTTCTGGCAACATTATGGTTTTTATTTGCTTAGAGGTGAATATTTTAAGAAGTTGGAGTAAATGGGGGTGGGAATAGAAGACCTGACATTTTATTTCCATCAGCCCAACATATTACAATGAATTCAGCGTGTTGATTAATTGGCTGCTATAAAATTAAATTAGAGGACATTTTGAAGAGCAGATGCTATTTTTTATTCATTTGAAATATAGCACTAATAATAGCACTTAGAAAGTTGTTTGATGCAACATCATGTTTCATGGATAAGAAAATTATGATCAGTGTTTTATTTTTTCAACATTTTCCTACTTCATAGAAAGGAGGAAGCAGTTTTAACATCAGGGCAGTCACTTGGGTATTCCAGGAGAGAGAAAACTGAAAGATTAAATCATAAAGTTTGGGACCAAATTTCACCTGTGAAGCCTTCCTAAGGGAAGTTTCCAAGTTCGACAAATGAGTTTCCAGCAGCCTAATCAATGAGACTTTTTCAATTACTTGCTTTGAGAACAACCAAGTTCAGATAATTCTTTGCTTTTTTTTCCTGTTACCAATAAATTTCTTGGTCAAAGAGTGAGAATTAGCAAAGAAAGGAAGTCTTGTGCTAGATTCTTCTCGGACTTCAAGACTTCTAGTATTTTCTTTGCATACCCTACAACTTACTTGTTTACTTGAACATGTAAAAATCAGAGTTTTTTACTCTCTACACCATAGAAAAATGTATTTACCTTAGAACTCAGTGGTGGTGACTGACCGAACTCAACCAATGAAGGGACCAGGCATGATCAGATATGGGGTTGGGGTAGGGGGATCACTCTCTGTTACTGAAAGAGAATTTCCTTTCTTTCCTTTATCCTATTTTGATTTTGTTTGGGGGCTAAACCCAGCAGTGCTAGAGAAATTCCAGTATTCCCTGGAATTTCTGGAATTCCTGGAAATCCCAGGCAGTGATTGGGGGACAATATGGTGCTGGAATTGAATTCAAGCCACCTCCAGGCAAAGCCTAAGTTCAGCCCATTGTTTTGTCAACGGGAGAGTTCCCTAAGAAGCCTTTGCCCAAAGCCATACAATTAACCTCTGGATAGGTGCCAAGTCCCCAAACCCTGTATGAGCAGTGACTATCAGTAGTAGATACGCAGTATATAATGTAGAAAAATAATAAAAAGAAAGTCAAATATCTCCCTTTCCACTTTATCTGCCACTTTCTGTTCTAGGACTTTGGGCACACCTGCCTTACTCTTCAGTGAGATATGTGGACAGTCCACACACCATGATGTGCTTTCCGGGTCAGGAAGTCCCTCCCACAACTCAGAGACCCACAGGGGCATGAAGCTGGCTACTGGGAAACATTATATGTGAGTCAAGACTTCAGCAAGCAGAGAACCTAGCTTAGTGTGAACATTAATACTCAGGCCCCAATTAAACAGAGTACAGAGGTTAGGATGTCCACCAAAGCATTTCCCAATAAACTTCTATTCATGATTTGTGCACAGTTTCATGATTGGAAAATCACCTTTATCATGCATTAAATTTTCATGTAGTCTAGGGTTTAAGTCACAAACTCTCTGTGATAATACAGAGGTTTTTTTTAAACCAGTTTTTTAAGTACATGAACTTATATTGTTAGTTATATTTTCACACATACCATTCCAAAACCACATGTATTCCCTTCTTCCTTTCTCCAATAGCCCAAGGTCCCAACCCAACCTGCCTCACTCCCCTCCCGCAGAACTCGGCTAGGAAGGTTCTGTTCTACAGACAAAATCTCCAGTTCTAGTGACTTTGGAGACTCCTCGTTTCCTTTCTGTATTTCTTTATGTCTCACATATGAAAAAGATCTTTTTAAAGCTTTATTTTAGAATAGTAGCACCTACACACTCATAGACGATTAAAGCTAAACTCCAAAAATTCCCCAAATTTGTAAGTCAATGAGAAGTCGAAAACAGTTTTCTTTCAAAAAGTCTTACTTTTTTTGTAGGTAAATAAATTAAAAAAAAATTAATAATGTGAATAACTCCATGCCAATACATTTTAAAATGGCATGAAATAGATCACTGTCACTGTATCACTGTCTTACCGTTCATCATCAATTTGCTCGAGTGGGCACCAGTAACATCTCCATATGACCTGTCTCATGCAAGTAGAGCCCAAGGGCACCTGCTTGCTCCAGGAACATAAAGAGCCTCAAACCATTCCATCAGGTCATGGGAATGAGGTCTATAATTGTTACTGGTATCTGGCATATCAAATACGACACGGGTAGCTTGCCAGGCTCTGCTGTGCTGGTAGCATACTCTTGTAGTCATCTCAAAATCCAGCATTTATTGATGAACCGTGTAGCTGCAAGCGGCTGCGCAAGTCAGGCTGTGATAGGCTGGTCTGCTGGGTGGAGTTCTGACGAGGGGGAAGTCCGGATGTGGAAAATGGAGGTCCTCATGGAGTGGGGGGTTGTCTGGCTTGTTGTGAGGCTCTGTTGGGGTGGCGGGTCAGGGATAGAACCTGCCATCCCTCCCGGGCGCCTCAGAGCGGTTGGGCACAGTGAGAGCCAGTAGCAGCTCTGCTCCATGTCTATCTCTTATGAAGTAGATAAGACAGAATAATTATAAACATATGTTCTAGCACATAATAAATGTAAAATAAATTATACTTATTATTGATGTTGTTACTATTAATATTTTAAAGTGATTTTGTCTAAAAAATTCATTATTGTTTTGTTTTATGTCATTAGCTGAGTATTTTATTATAAATTCTTTTTTAATTGCAGTAATAGTTAAAGTCATATTGGAAAAATTCTGTTTAGCTTATTTTTCTTAAGCTAAAAAATCAGGAATGAAAAAATACTTTTGAAATTCTTACTTCAGATAAGCAAATTTTTAGTATTAAATTTAGTACTTAAAAATTTGTACTTTTGGGAGTCAGAGCAATAGCAGAGCAGGTAGGGCATTTGCCTTGCACATGGCTGACCCGGTTCTATCTCCGGTATCCCACCGAGCACTACACCGTCAGGAATGATTCCTGAGCAAAGAGCCAGGAGTAACCCCTGAGTGTCACCAGCTGTGACCCAAAATGAAAAAAAAAATTTGTGCTTTTACCAATTTTGCACTTATTATTATTATTGTTGTTGTTGTTGTTATTATTATTATTTTATTGTTGTTTGGTTTACTTTTTGGGTCACACCCTGCAATGCTCAAGGGTTACTCTTGGCTTTATTCTCAGGAAGTACTCCTCTGGGGGACCATATGGGATGCTGAGGATCAAACCCTGGTTGGCTGAGTGCAAGGCTACTAACCCTACCCACTGTGCTATTGCTCTGGTCCCTAATTTTATCAGCTGTAAACAGTTAGTACAATCTGTAACTTCAAGCCAATATTATAGTAATAAAATAATATTTTATTTTAAACATCTTAAAGAATTACTTTGACAGTTTTACTTGATTGCTAATAAAATTAAACTAATTATTTAGCCTTGAATTTAATTTAATTATATGTAAATACTCATCACTTTCATTCAATCTATTTAGACTTTATAAATCTGAAAGTATCTTTTTTATTTTCTCTCAGATAGTTGCTGTATGTTCTAAATATTTTAAAGAAATATAAGTGTATATTACTGATACTTTCTCTTTCAGAGAATATCTATCATCCTCATTTTTAAAAAAAACTGTAAAAGAAAATTCTTGCAACATAAGAAGGGAAAAGTAAAGGAGATCAGAGAGAAGATGTAAATACCGAGGTTTATTTAGCATCTGGAAATATTTGGTCTTTACTGCTCATATCCTTAAGTATCACTGAAGGGTTTAGAACGAAGGAATGTAATGATTTTACTTTATTATTTCCAAATTTTATAGAAATACCCTGTTTTTCAATGCTATTAATGATAGAATTTACAGCATACAATATTCTGACACCACACCCATCACCAGAGTATCAAATCTCCCTGCCATAGCCCCCCACCCTTCCAAAACCAACACCATCCACATTGGGTAAACTCAGTTCTGGAGGCCAATTCTCAGATTAAGTTATCTTTGACCATTTATTATTGTGTCACTTATATCCCACAAAATAAAAAGAAAATACATGCATTTGTCCCTCTCCTTATGACTGACTTCACTCAGCACACTTTCTTCACTTCAGTTCTGTTTACAGGTAACAAATGACATGATTACTTATTTTATTTCATATTGCAAATTAGTATTTGATTATACATACATATAATAATCTCTTTTATTTCTTTTTGGGGTCACCCAGAAATGCTTAGGGGTACTCCTGGCTCTGCAATCAGGAATTACTCCTGGCAGTGATTGGTGGTCCATATGGGTTGCCAGAGATCAAACCCAGGTCAGCCATGTGCAAGGCAAATGCCCTACCTGCTGTTTTAAAGCTCTGGCCCCCATATCATAATCTCTTAATCTGCTCATGTGTTTTTGACACAAGTAGTTTCCTAGTTCATTTCTGAAGTCATAGATAGTGCTGCGTAGACCACATGAGCACAAATTAACATCCTTTTGGCATGATTATTTTGTTTAAGGTGATCAGTATGTGCAAGAGAATATTATACTAACCCATGGAAAAGATGAGGATCTGACACTAGAGTATTTTCAGTAGATCTGGTAACTGTAAAGTGTATGGATCTGCTTTGTGGATAGCGATAACTAAAATTTTTAATGAGAAAAAAAGATGAACTTGTATGAAATCTGGGGCCTGAAAAATGGAAGAATAGAGCTTCCATCAACTGAGATGAAGAAGTATCAAAGTCGAGCATAGATTTTAGTGAAGGAGTCATTTAGTGGAGTCAGATGTCATTTACATATTAAGTGGAAACACAAACTATGTCATTAGATATCAAAATCTGGAATTTGAGAGACAACACTGGATTGAATACAAGCACTTATCAATGTTTATATTTAAATCCAACATAATATTTTTCTAGTGCTTTATTTAAAATTTTATTTTTATGCGTATTTGAGTTATAATAGTTGTAACGTGGATTTTCATGCTCATGAGGTGCCAGGGAGGGGTTGCGGGTTCTGGCCCTGGCCTACCACCCCTGCAAAGCCTCACAACAAGCCAGACGACCCCCACTCCATGAGGACCTCCATTTTCCACATCCAGACTTCCCCCTCGTCAGAACTCCACCCAGCAGACCAGCCTATCACAGCCCGGCTCGCGAGGCCACTTGTGGCCGTGCGGTTAATCAATAAATGCTGGATTTTGAGATGACTACAAGAGTATGCTACCCACAGCAGAGCCTGGCAAGCTACCCGTGTCGTATTTGATATGCCAGATACCAGTAACAATTATAGACCTCATTCCCATGATCTGATGGAATGGTTTGAGGCTCTTTATGTTCCTGGAGCAAGCAGGTGCCCTTGGGCTTTACTTGCATGAGACAGGTCATATGGAGATGTTACTGGTGCCCGCTCGAGCAAATCGATGATGAACGGGAAGACAGTGATACAGTGAACGTGGATTTTCAAGGGATTGGGTCTATATTTGAAGAGAATTTTTGTGAGTCATTCCTCCCTGTGCTCCCTGTTTTAGAGTCAGTTTAATTGTTAAATGCAAATCTAGAGCAATGCTAATGCGTAAAGCTTCAGACTCAACTGAAAGTCACTCATCTAACATAATTTTAGCTTCTGAAATAGTATTTGTCTCTCATACCTTCTGCCAAATACTTCCACACTTACAGAAGGTATTCAGAACGCACAATTCAGTCTTCTTGGCTCTAAAGACATTTTTTCACACAACCCTATAAACATTTTCACCTACTGTGACAAGTCCTTTCAATTTTCCTATTTGTCCTCCGTCCAAGGGAAGTTATTACTTTAAAATTTGCAAAAGGCTTAAACTATACAATAAATAGATATTTCCCTAGGTTCAGGATGAGGGAAGAAAAATGAACTATCTCTCTGCTTTTGTTTCATTGGGAATATTATTAATGATGAGGTAAAGTCTGAGTTTGCCAGGAGGGAAAACCCAGTTAGTTTTCTCCCTCAGGTCCCATCGACCTTGTTCCAAGTTCTGGCCTTGGGTTGTTCATCAGGCTTAGTTTTAATCCCATCTGTCTTCAAAAATACTTAGTGGGAAACAGAAAGACATCCATAAAAACCTGCTATTTATCTGCCATTTTAAGTCATTTCAACTGTAAAATAAAGTCATAAAGCATATAGTTTATGTCAATCTTGTATATGCCCAAACTCATCACCAAGGGCATCATGCTAAAGTCAACAAAGAAATTACAAATATTTTATAGTCAGTTTTCTCTGTCAGGTCCCTGAATATTCTTTAAATGGTCTAACTACAAATAACAGCCAGTTTACTCTTGGGATTTAACCCACCAAATGGGCAAGTCTATTATATAGTCTCCTAACAAAGTATAAAATCTCATAGCCAAAAGAAGAGCACTTTTCCAATTCTTTAATGCATGCATAAATATCTAATGAAATAGCCTAAAACTAGAACATGCAAAAATAATAGAAAATGCTAAAAATTATTAAGAATATTTTAGCCATGATCCACTATTCTTCTCTCCCTTCATCCTCACCTCTGTGATTGACATTTATTGGGTTCCCATCTTAACCACAATGAAGAGGTCTACAAGATTTACTCCCCCCCTCTATATTCCCCAAAGTCAGGAGAAAGCAGAATAGTCTGCATCACTCCAGAACTATGGCTACTAAAAGGGAAAAAGAAACTAAGTCACGGCACATGGCATGATCCAATGCATTACACTTAGAGTAGAATTTTCTCTGCAGGATGCAAACTAAGACCAATGAATTGATGGGATTTCATGGTAAGATTTATGCTCAGTAAGGAAATTTCCAGAGGTCTTCAGGAACTATGTGCATTATTGAAATCAGTCTGCTTAGGGCAAAAATCACCATTTCAAGAGACAGTAATAAAACAAAATGAAAGTAATGTCAGAGCAACACAAAGGTGAGCGGTTCAAAACTCAGAGTGCAAGTATAAACCTTTCTTCATTTAACTTTCAGAGTTTTACTTAAAAAACCATTTCTCATTCTCTTGAGGTAAATATTTCTCATGAATAAACTTCAAGAATGCTCCTGGAGGGGCCCGAGCAAGATAGCCCAGCGGGTAGGGCGTTTACCTTGCACGCAGCCAGCCCATGCTGGCCCCGGTTCGATCGTGGGTTCGATCACTGGCATCCCATATGGTCCCCGAGCACCGCCAGGAGTAATTCCTGAGTGCAGAGCCAGGAGTAACCCCGCAAAAAAAAAAAAGAATGCTCCTGGAAAACATAATGATATCTTATGCACGACAGTCTTTTAATGCTTTCAGAACAAGATATATTTGTAATGTGATAAATTAGCACACATGTATGGATGGACCCTTGTGGTTTTATTTTCTTTAACCCAGTAATAAAAGCAGGATTGGGCTTTTGGGCACTGGGACTCTGACCACCCATTCCCTCTCACAACACCCAGGTTCCTGATGAAAAGTCTTGTCCCAGGATCCTGTGGGCTTCCTCTTCATAGCCCGTAGCCCCTATGTCAGTGAGTCCCACTATCTAATGTCAACTCTAATTCTTCAAGCCCAAAACTGTGCAGATGCTAATGCAAAAAATATTACTGAACACACTCTTCATTGAAGCCAGTTGATACAACTACCACACTTCACTAACTTCACTGAGGTATATATCCAGTCATGAATAGTTCAAAACCCCTCCTTGTAATCTAATAACACTACAGAGTAAAGGGTATAAGTTGAACAAGAGTGATGTTATCTGTAGCTCTCTAGCATGAGCAACTAAACATAGCAGTTTTTAACTAAGTGGGAATATAAACCTCCAACTTTAAGCTATTTAAAACTCAAAGAACAACAGTGGAAACAACTGCAGTGTTAGACAGGAATAAAAACCTAGGCAAATCCTTTAGCCTTTTGAAACTCTTGAGCCTGATTGATGAAGATCTTAAATCAACACTCAGCTACATTGGAAATTGAAATTGATCAAACACTAGCCAACAAAATTAAACAATCACTAGATAAGAAATTTGACCAACTCAAATAATTGATATATAAGGTAGCAAGTTCCATACAAAAACAACTAAAGGAACTAAAGAAGACAATTGAAAGTCATATTAACAGAATTGCACCTGTAGAAAACCATATAGATGATATCACATATTTGGCCTGAGTGCTCTGAAGTCTATCTCAGGGAAGCTGTAAAGTGACTGTATTTTAATGAAAATGTGAACTCTCTGATTTCTGGGAGTGTTTCGTTGCTGCATTCCCAGGATCACACCCAAGGTCTGGCACACGCAAAACTGATTCTCTGCTGCTGAGCCACATCCCTGGAATCTTGATACTCTCAGCCAAAGTGCTGGTTTCAGTCAGAAGAACATTATTAGTTGGTTGCAGAAATACTGTCCAAAGTGTCTTGGAACAGTAGTGATTACCAGGCATTGGATTAATTTTTTTATTAAATTTTACAACTTTAAAAATAAATAAATAAATAAATAAAAGAAAAAAAGAAAACCATATAAATGAACTTTAAGACAAAAGGCAAGGTAAAATTGATAGTAAAGTAGCAAAAGAGAAGCACTAGTAAGGAAGAGAATGTAAGGTGCTTAATGGATAACAGTAAGATCTGCAAATCATAGGAATACCAGAAGGAGTGGAAAGTGGGAAAGGGGAAAAACAAGTGGTAGGAGAGAGCAGTTGCTGAGAACTTCCCACTCTTTGGAGGGAGGCTGAGATACAGCAAAGAGGCCCAAAGAATATCAAGCAAAATAAACCCAAACAGAACAATGCCAAGACATACAATAATCAAAATTGCAAATTCCAAAGAAAGATAAAGACTTGAAACTTCTAGAGAGAAAAGAAACCAAAATTATAAGGGAAATAATATAAGAATCACATATAACAAGAATTCTTATATTAAGAATAAATTATATTTATTATAAATACATACTACATATTTATTTATATATTATGTATAAATATATGATATTTATACATGATATATAATATATACACAATATTATATTATTATATATTATGTATATAATATATACATCACTTGATCACTTGAATCCGTTATTCATCGACTTGCTCGAGCGGGCACAGTAACATTTCCATTGAACCCTATCACGTGCCAATGTAGCCCAATATATCTGGTTAATTCAGGAATATGAAGAGCCTCAAACCATTCCTTCAGGGTTTTGACGAATAAGTCTGACCATCTTGTAGGTGAGCTGCCATGTGATCTTTTAACATCCCTTGAGATCCAGTTGGTAACAGCTCTAGTTCAGCGATTGTCTCCAAATCGCATTACATGTCCAGCTGATCTGATTTTCGATGCCTTTGATACTGTGGAGACTGAAGCGGTCATCGAAGCCCTAGCAAAACATGGTGTTCAAACCCAATACATCAAAATCTTTCTTGAGCTGTATTACGGATTCACCACCAGAATCTCACCATTCTACAAGGAAGTGATCATTGATGTCAAAAGAGGGGTTCGGCAGGGTGATACCATTTCACCAAAACTCTTCAGTGCCACCCTCGAGAACATCATGTGACAATTAGAATGGGAAGGAATGGGAGTGAAGATAGATGGTCGGCAACTACACCACCTCCATTTCGCTGATGATATCGTCCTAATAACACCAAACATTAGCCAAGCAGCACAAATGCTGGCTGACTTCGACCAAGAATGTGGAAAGATAGGTGTACAGCTGAATCTCAACAAAACTATGTTCATGAAAAATGAACTAGTTCCAGAGGCCCCATTCACTCACAATGGAACAGACATCTCTGAATTCAGCAGTTATGTATACCTAGGTAGAGAATTCAACATGAAGAACGACCTAAAACCTGAGCTGCGGCAGGAGGAAGAGAGCGGCATGGACTGTCTTCAAAAGCATTGAAGAAATAGCCAAAAGAACAAAGAACCTCCAGCTCTGGGCACATCTCTTTGACTCCACTGTTCTCCCTGCATTAACATATCGCCTCAGTGACCTGGGCCCTACCGAAAGCAGGATGAGAATGCTATTCGATTCTCCCAGAGAAGAATCGAAAGAGCTATGCTTGGAATATCACGCCTCACTCAAGTGAGAGAAAGAATCTGGAGTTCCAACCTCCGGCCGTATTCCAGAATCAGGGACGCTGTCTCATTTGCCAATATATACATAATATTATATATAATATATACATATATTATATATATGTATAATATATGTATATAATATATACATATATTATATATAATATAATATATACATAATATATTATATAATATATGATATATTTGTTATAAATATATTACATATTTATTATAAATATATATAAATATATGTTATATTTGTTATATTATACTAAAAATAAATAAATAATATAAGATCTCTGATATAAAATAATACAGGAGAGAAAAGAGTGGAATGGCAATCAAAATACTCACTAAAAAAACTTTCACTGGAAAAAAAACCTAAGTCCACTACGCTATAAAGCTGCCATTTACTTGGACAGAAGGGATATAAACATTCTCAGAAAAACAAGAACTGACTGCATTTGCTATAACTAAACAGACTCTGAATGAAATACTGAAACAAAATCTATATAAATTTAATAGGCAATTGTATAAGCAACAACACTACACAGTAATGGCAACAAAACCATTTCTTTCAATAATTTCTCTGAATATCAATGGACTGAACTCTCCCATCAAAAGACACAGAATGGTGAACAGATCGACAAACAAAAATCCATCTATTTGCTGCTTACAGGAAACATCTAAAATCACAAGATAAACACAGGTTCAGAGTAAAAGGATGAAAAATAATCATACAAGCCAAAAGAAAATATAAAAATGCTGGAGGCAGCCATATTAGCCAAACCAAATAACATTCAATCTATGGAAAATAATTAAAGATATGGACACTATTTATTGATTAAGGCAACAACAGTTCAAGAAGTACTAACTTTAGTTTACACATACTCATTAAATGTAGGATCATTAAAGTTTATAAAGCCTTTGCTCATGAACCTAATAAAACCCTAACAAAGCATTGAATGGAAACACAATAGTCATGGGAGACTTCAACATTCCTCTGTAACCTCTGGACAAATCAACAAGACAGCCATCAGTAAAGGCAAAAGAGCACTAAATAAAGAACTGGAAAAACTGGGATTAGTGGATATGTGTATAGGGCCTTATATCTTCAAAAGGCAGAATACACATTCTTACACAGTCTTCTTTAATATACACAGAACGCTATCCAGGAAGGATATTATAACTTCACAAACATAAAACTCATACCAAGTTTCCAATAAGATCATGATGCCACAGAGATCAGAAATTAATCACAAATTGAAGATATGGAGAAACTTTAACAGCTGGAAACTGAACAACACTCTAGTAAATAATAGCTAGATTAAGAGGAAATCATGAAAGAGATAAAAATTTCTTGAGACTAATGATTATAAATAAAAATATTATAAAAATGTATGGGAAACAGAAAAAATTGTACTTAAAGGGAAACTCATAGCCTACATTAGGAAAGAAGAAAAAAATCACAACCTAAATGCACACCTCAAACATCTAAGAGAAGAAACAAAAAATAAATTCTGCAGAACAGCAGAAAAAGGTATTAATAAATCCCTTCTTTAATTAATAAGAACTAGAGTTGAAAATAAGAAATTAATACAAAAATCAATAAAAACAAGAGGTAGTACTTCCAAGGAATAAATAAGGTATGCAAACCTACCTTTGACTAGATTCATGGGGGAGAGAAAATACTCCAATAAATAGGATTAGAAACAAAAGGGGGAAAAGTTACAACAGAACCCTCAAAAAATCCAAGACATCATGAGAGCTTACTGTAAACAATTCTACTCAACTAAGCTAGGGAACCTCGAAGAAATAAACCATTTCTCAGAAATGTGCAATCCCCCTAAAATGAAAGAAGAGGAAATAGAACGACTGAACAGGCCAATCACAAGCAAGGAAATTGAAACAATATCCAAAATCTCCCCCAAAACAAAAGTCCTGGTCCAGATGGGTTTACTGGTGAGTTTCATCAGACTTTTAGAAAAGGCTTGCTGCTGTTGATCCTTAAGCTCCTCAAAATAGTGAAGAAACAGGAATCCTTCCTGACACCCTCTGTGAAGCTAACATTACACCGATGTCTGTTTCAGACATTTCTGAAACAGAAAACTTCAGACCAGTCTCCTTGACGAACTCCGATGCAAAAATCCTCAACAAAATCTTACACAGAGTCCATCAACATACAAAAAGAAAATCATGCACCATGCTCAAGTGGGATTTATCCTAGGCATACAAGGATGGTCAATATATAAAAATTAATTAAAATATACCACAGTAAAAAGGAAAAATAAAAATCACATGATCATATTAATCAATGCAGAGGAAAGCTTTTGACAAGACTCAACATCCATTTATGATAAAAATGCTGAATAAATAGGAATGGAAGGAACCTTCCTCAATATAGTAAAGGCTATCTATAATTAGACAACAGCAAATAGTACTCATTTAAAAATATTGAATTACGTGAGACATACAATAACAAGATTAATCATGATTGAGTTTCAGATGTACAATGTTCCAACACCCACACATTCACCAGTGAACATTTCCTGCCACCAATGTCTCCAGCCCAATTTTCCCTCCTGCCTGCTCTCCCACCTCATCCCTGCAGCCTGCATCTATGGCATATACTTTTCTTCTCTCTCTCTCTCTCTCATTTTCATTTAGACACTGAAGTTTGCAATATTCTTATTTAAAAGGTATTATGCATATCACTTTATCTCCTTTCAACACTCAGTTTTTGTCCAGAGTGATAGTTTCCAACTATCATTGTCATAATCATTCTATTTCTGTCTTAACTTCACTCACCTTCCCACTTTGTGGCAAGTTTTTACTATGGACCTGACCTCCTGGGCATTCTTTTTGCTGCCTTTGGGGTATTATTCACATACGATATTTCTGTTAATATTCTGAAAATGAGTGCAATTGTTCTACGTTAGCCCCTCTCCCTCTGACTCATTTCACTCAACTTGATACTCTCTACACCCGTCCTGTATAAGCAAATTTCATGACTTCATTTTTTCTAACAGCTGCATAGGGTTCCATTTCTTTATCCACTCATCTGTTCTTGAGCACTTGGGTTGTTTCCAGATTCTTGCTATTGTATATCATGCTGCAATGAACTTAGGAATGCATTTGATGTCAGAAGTGTTAAAGTAAAATTAGTTCAGTGAGTTTCTCTGCTCCGATCCTATGATTCTTTTCTTCATTTCTTCCTATTCCAGCTGGAAAGTTCAACCATGGCAAAAAATTTTTTTAAAATCACCCACTGTTTTACAACTTGATCTCAGACTACAGAAAGTGCACTTTCCCCATTTTTAAAATTAGAAAATTGTCTTAATTACTTTTAAGGAATCATTTTATTTCCTCATTATTTTTATTTTTTAAAATCATTGTATTAGGAACAGAGAGAAAGTACAGTGGTTTGCCTTGCACACAGCCAACCCAGGTTTGATCTCAGGCATCCCATATGGACCCCTGAGCACTGCCAGGAGTTTCCTTGGGTGCAAAGCTAGGAGTAAGCCCTAATCACCACCGGGTGTGGTCAGTCATTTCTATTTAATTCAAATATGACAAAAAGCATATGATACTTTTTGCATGATATCAGGTTACCAGGAATGGCAATCTTTTTAAAAGATGTGCCTGACCAGTGACAAAATTTAAGTATTATCAGGGTCAGTTGAAGCACTTCATATAAGTTCATATTCAGGGACTCAGATGAGTGTGGAAATGAAGTAGAATTATGAGTCACTTGTCACTTGTCTTCCCGTTGTTCATCAATTTGCTCGAGTGGGCACCAGTAACCTCTCCATTCATTGGGAATAAGGTCCATTATTGTTACCGTTTTTGGGGCATATTGAATACAGCATGGGTAGCTTGCCAGATTCAGCCATGGTTCTTGGTTCATCCCAAGCAATCCAGTCTATGTATTATTGAATATTAAACAATACTCAGTATAATGATCTTCACACTAACGTTCTTCAATTTCCAATTATTTCCATCGGTCCCCTACTCCTGGAATAATATCATTCACCCAATAAGTAAAACGAGGAAGCTATAATTTCTTAACATTTCTTCTTCCTATCCAAATTGCAGTGATCCTAGTAGGACTTTTCAGAGTAATTAGGTCCGAATTATTTCAAAATGAATTGCTACTTCCAATTTACATGTGCCTCTCTATCATACCACTAAGTATAGTTGAAATGTTTTATTACTTGAAAAATTGTCTTATTGGCCTCTTTTTCCCCCCACAAACTTTAAATATCAAGCCAGAAAATTTGATTATTCTTTTTTTTCTGTAGTGTCTAAAATCTTTTGTTATTGTCCCCGGCAAGGAGGTGTATATGTATATGTATATGTGTATGTATATGTATATGTATGTGTATGTGTATGTGTATGTATATGTGTATGTGTATGTGTATGTATATGTATATGTACTTGTATATGTATATGTGTATCTATATGTATATCTATATACGTATATATATACACACATATATATATATCACTGTATCACTGTCATCCCGTTGTTCATCGATTTGCTTGAGCTGGCACCAGTAACATCTCCATAAGTCCAGTCGCAAGCAAGTGTAGCCCAAGGGCATCTGCTTGCTCCAGGGAAAGGAAGAGCCTCAAACCATACTTCAGGTCATGCAATTGAGGTCCATAATTGTTACTGGTGTTTTGGCATATCAAATAAAACATGGGTAGTTTGCCATGCTTTGCCGTGTAGGTGATATACTCTCAGTAGAAGGCTCTCATATCGAGCATTTACTGATAAATATAAATATATATTCATCAGAGACAGACATGGGGCAGAGCTGTTACTGGCTCTCACTGTGCCCAGCCGCTCATGATGCGCCCGGGGGGGGATGGCAGGTTCTAGCCCTGGCCCGCCACCCCAGCAGAGCCTCACAACAAGCCAGATGACCCCCCAGTCCATGAGGACCTCCATTTTCCACATCCAGACTTCCCCCTCATCAGAACTCCACTCAGCAGACCAGCCTATCACAGCCTGGCTTGCGGCCATGCGGTTCATCAATAAATGCTGGATTTTGAGATGACTACATGAGTGTGCTACCCATACGGCAGAGCCTGGCAAGCTACTCTTGTCGTATTTGATATGCCAGATACCAGCAACAATTATAGACCTCATTCCCATAACCTGATGGAATGGTTTGAGGCTCTCTATGTTCTTGGAGCAGGCAGGTGCCCTTGGGCTCTACTTGCATGGGACAGGTCATATGGAGATGTTACTGGCGCCTGCTCGAGCAAATTGATGATGAACGGGAAGACAGTGATACAGTGATATTCATCAGTAAATGTTTATCATTAAATGCTTCTGTTACTGGATTTGGCATATCGAACACACTTGCCCGTGTCCGATGTCCAATATTCAAGTGATCGATCGATAGATGATAGATAGATAGATAGATAGATAGATAGATAGATAGATAGATAGATAGATAGATAGATAGATAGATAGATAGATAGATAGATAGATAGATAGATAGATAGATAGATAGATAGATAGATAGATAGATAGATAGATAGATAGATAGATAGATAGATAGATAGATAGATAGATAGATAGATAGATAGATATAAAATTTGAATCACTTGAATCCCGTTAATCATCTATTTGCTGGAGCGGGCACCAGTAACATTTCCATTGGCCCCTATCACGTGCCAATCTAGCCCAATGGCATCTGGTTGATTCAGAAATATGAAGAGCCTCAAAACATTCCTTCAGGATCTTGACAAGGAAGTATGACCATCTTGTAGGTGGGAAGCCACATGATCTTTTGACATCCCGTGGGATCCAGTCCGTAATAGCTCTAGTCCAGCGGTCATTTCCAAATGGTATATTTGTATGTATGTATGTATGTATGTATATATATAAACATATATATATATACACACACACATATATATATATATATACACACATACATATATATACATATATACATATATATATATATATATACGGGTCTGGGTAGCTTGCCAGACACTGCCATGCTTCTGGGTTCATCCCAAGCAACCCAGTCTATGTATGATTGAATAGAATATTAAACAATACTCAGTATAATGATCTTCATTATCACAGACACAGATACACCCGGCAGAGCAGAAACTAGCTTTCCCGGTTGAACCCCCTGCATTCCATGGACCACGAGAACAACTTCTGACCCGAGTCCACCATTCCGATGGAGCCTCGGAGGAGCCCAAGAGAAACCCCACACCTTGCTGGCAGCAATCTTCACAATCCACACTCCGCAGCTGGTAAGATATCCACCCAGCAGATTAATCCAGTCTCCAGCAGCTGTGCGATTTACCTCCAAATTACCGTAAATATTCTACCCACGCCTCTGAGAGCCCCCCACAAAGTAATGAGAATATAGCGCCCGCATGGCAGAGACTGGCAAGCTGTCCGATGCGTGTTCAATATGTCAAATCCAGTAACAGAAATGTTTACTTTCCTGACCCGAAAGAGCCCTTAATACGGCAGCAGTAAGAAAGGAGAACAAGCAGTGCCTGATAAAATTTCACGGCTATCCTAGGCTGTCAAAACAAAGAAGGACTAAAATGACTGTCTGATCAAGACTTACTAAAAATCTGGAGTCATTTCAGTGTTGTGGGGAAAACCACACTGATTTATGTAGCAACAAAGAGTCCATCCTGTTCCACACCAACCATGAAGCTACCTTATTATATGGAAGAGGTGGTCTTTCTAGTGAATGAAGGTAGAAGGTGGAAGATGTGGTTGGGTGGGGAACTGTTGGTATTCTTATGTGTACTGAGATAATGAGTTATACACATGGAAAAATAATCTTGACCCCTATCTCACACCTTAGGCAAAAGAAAAATATGAATAAATTAGATATTAAAAAAAATAAATAAAATGACTGTCTGTACTTTCAATGCACATACGCTGGCATCGGAAGCATATATTGAGGATCTGATGCTGCAAGCGAAAAAGATCAAGAACGCACATCATTGGTCTGACTGAGACAAGGAGGCATCAGTTGCATCATGCTGTATTTAACACGGAGAAGAATTGTTCCTTGGAACATGAGACGAAAAAGAGGCGTTGGTGGCGTTGGTGTCCTGGTAAACACTAACATGGCCTTCAACATTGATTCATTTGAATGCCTAACAAACCAAATAGGACAATTACACTTGGAGAGATGTGGCCCACTGCCGGCAATTTCTATCTTCATTGTCTACGCACCAACATCCACATACAAAGAAGATGAAATTGAGAAATTCTATATGGAACTGGAGGAGTTTTATAAAAAAGATCACACCTTCTACAAGATCATAGTCGGTGATTTTAATGCCAAGATAGGACCAAGAAGATCGGCTGAAGAACTCCACATCGGGACCAATGACTTAGAATGGAACCAACAGGGTGAGAGAATAGCTGAGTTCATCATGTCCCCCCAACACCATTCATGGGAACTCACAGTTCCAGAAGGCTAAAGCGAAACGTTCGACATGGGAACCTCCTGGTGGACAATTCCACAATGAAATTGACAACATCATCTTCAATAGATGGTTTTGTCTGACCCATGTTGCTGTCGTCCCCAAATTCCAAACAGGATCGGACCACCGTCTCCTTCGTGCAAAATTCTACTTCCCATAGCGGGGAGAAAGGGCTGCAAAGTTTAAGAAGAGAACTCCCAGAACGACCACCAACTGGGAATTCTTTGGCACCATTGCAGCAACATGGGAAGATACCATCATTCACGACATCGATGAAGAATACAACCAACTGGTTCAGCACCTCCATGATTGTGAGAAGAATGCTGAGAGAGAGAAAGCCACAAAAGGACTCTTGTCTTCAGAAACTCTTGAGCTCATTTGCCTACGTGGCAAGGCGCGAGCCTCAGGAGAACAAATGCTAACGTCCAAGCTTGCTGAACGGTGCAGAGAAGCAATAAAAGAAGACCTCAAAGACAGAAGAGCAGAAATACTGGAAGATGCAGCAGAAGCTGGGAAAAAGTTTTCGCACCGCCCGCCTGTCCTTCGCAAACTATAAGACCAAGATGACTGCCCTCCGGCGCCCTGATGGATCTATCACATCTTCCAGAAAGGCAATGGAGAAGATTATCCAGACTTCTACTCAAATCTCTTTGATAGCCACATCCACCTGCCCACATACCAAATTCCACAGGATGGATATGTCATTCCCAACGTTCTCCCTTCTGAAAATGACATGCTATCTCCTTGGTAAAGAAGGGAACAGCACCAGGCCCAGACAAAGTCAGACCCGAGCACCTGAAGAATCTGCCATCGGTACTCATCAATACACTAGTTTGACTCTTCACAGGCTACCTGTCGGAATGCAAGGTGTCCTCCCAATGGAAAACCAGCAGGACAGTTCTACTGTTCAAGAAGGGAGACATTCACGACATCAGCAACTATCGCCCCATCTGCCTGTTGTCCGTCATCTACAAGCTGTTTACACAAGTCATCCTGAACAGGATTAGCAGAACACTAGATGAAGGACAACCATGCGAGCAAGCAGGCTTCTGGAAAGGATTTAGCACAATCAACCATATCCACACAGTAACCAAGCTCATTGAGGTTTGTACAGAGTACAAGATGCCGCTCTGTCTCACGTTCATTGATTTAAAGAAAGCCTTTGATTTTGTGGAGACTGAAGCTGTCATCGAAGCCCTAGTCAAACAGGGCTTTCAAACCCAATACATCAAGATCCTTCATGAGCTGTATTACGGATTCACCACCAGGATCTCACCATTCTACAAAGAAGTGATCATTGATGTCAAAAGAGGGGTTCGACAGGGTGATACCATTTCACTAAAACTCTTCAGCGCCACCCTCGAGAACATCATGCAACAATTAGAATGGTAAGGAATGGGAGTGAAGATAGATGGTCGGCAACTACACTGCCTCCGCTCGCTGATGACATCGTTCTAATAACACCAAACATTAGCCATGCGGCACAAATGCTGACTGACTTCGACCGAGAATGTGGAAAGATAGGTCTACAGCTGAATCTAAGGAAACCATGTTTATGAAAAATGAAATAGTTTCCAGAGGCCCCATTCACTCTCAGTAGAACAAACATCTCTGAATTCAACAGTTATGTGTACCTAGGTTGAGAAATCAACATGATGAACGACCTAAAACCTGAGCTGCGCAGGAGGAAGAGAGCATCATGGAATGCCTTCAAAGGCATCGAAGAAATAGCTAAAAGGACAAAGAACCTCCGGTTCTGGGCACATCTCTTTGACTCCACCATTCTCCCTTCATTAACATATGCCTCAGAGACCCCTAGGCCCTCTGAAAGCAGGATGAGAATGCTACTCGGGTCTCCCAAAGAGGAATCGAAAGAGCTATGCTTGGAATATCATGCCTCACTCAAGTGAGAGAAGGAATCCGGAGTTCTGACCTCCGTCGCTATTCCAGAATCAGGGATGCTGTCTCGTTTGCCAAGGAATCAAAAAATCAGATGGGCTGGGCATGTAATGCGATTTGGAGACAACCGCTGGACTAGAGCCATTACTGACTGGATCCCACGGGATGTCAAAAGATCATGTGGCCGCCCACCTACAAGATGGTCAGACTTCCCTTGTAAACACCCTGAAGGAATGGTTTGAGGCTTTTCATATTCCTGAATCAACCAGATGCCATTGGGCTGCATTGGTACGTGATAGGGGCCAATGGAAATGTTACTGGTGCCCTCTCGAGCAAATCAATGAATAACGGGATTCAAGTGATCAAGTGATCAAGTGATCAATGATCTTCATTCTATATAGAGTGTGTATATATATATATTCTATAACTTGTGAAAATAGAACACTATGGTGATTTGCTGATATTTCAAATCTTTGTTTCTGCCAAACTGTAGATGACATAGAATTACAGCCTGAGCCAGAGGTCTCTAAGCCTAGGGTTCATTACTCAGGCACTCTGAGTGATTCCTTTCACCACCTTACTTTCCACAATGTCCTGACACTTTATTTATTTATTTGTTTGTTTGTTTGTTTTGGATTTTTGGGGGTTACACCCAGCAATGCTTTCTAGACACTTTTGGGAAAGATCCGTGACTAAGCTCATAACTTCCTTGGGCTTTGACCCTCTCTTTGCATTGTTGGAAAAACACTGATTTCCCTTCTCTTCACATTCATTCTCTCCTTACATGCCTCACAGGTGACTTCCTTAAGTGGAATTTCATCAAAGAATAGAGAATTTAACAAAAAACTGGAAACTTATTGGAAGCTGGGAAGTGGCTAGCAGGCAACTTAAGCTATACTAGAAACTAACATTTAAAGATGGGTTTTTTAAGCCTGAAAATGAATATGGGAGACTAGAACAAGGGGAGGAAATTAAAAAAAAAACACCTATACTTAATATATATTGGTACACTATTTTATTTAACTTCACAACAAATAGAAAATAGATTTAGAAACCTTAAATAACTTACATAAAGTTAACTACCACCTGGTAGAGTATCAGGTCTAGATTCCTCCCAAATTTGGGGTGGGGGGAAGAGGAAAAAGAAGTCCCAGATACAACATGGTATTACGAACTATGATAGGAGTTGACAAATCCTTTGTGAGCTGGAACAAATAGATTTTCTCTTCTGGTAAAGATTCAACAAATGGACTATACCAATATAGACAAAAGGGCAGTAAGGTGGAGCCAGAGCAATAGTACAATAGGTAGGGTGTTTGCCTTGCACTGCCCTACCCAGGTTGGATCCCCAGTATCCCATATGGTCCCCTGAGCATTGTAGAAGTAATTCCTTAGTGGAGAGCCAGGAGTAACCTCTGAGCATCACTTGGTGTGACCCAAAAAAGAACAGAAAAACGGGCAATAGAAAGAAATTTGTTCAAGAACAGATAACACAAATTTGAATTACAAATGAGAAAATTTAGATAAAAAGGTGCTCTGGGACTTATTGAATTGGGATTTTAGCTTTCTGTTATAAACCATTCCATTTTCTTCAAAAGGCAAGGCATGTTTTGCAATAGTATTTTGGGGCCTTTTAAAAATATATGTGAAATCTAAATAAAAAATCCTACTTTGGTTTTCTTTTGGGGACATACCTAGAGGTGTTCAGGGAGATTTCCTAGCTCTCTGCCTTCAGTGACATTCCTGGGACCCTGGGAGAAGTCGGGTGCTCGGGATTGAACCAGACTGAATGTAAGGCAAGTGCTCTACTGTCTGCACTATCTTTCGGTCCCGAAAGCCCTGTCTGTACATAAGGGACTTGACTCACTTGCCTTGCACCTACCTGCTTCTAGCAATTTATTATAATATATCATATGATAACAGATGGTTACAAGTTACCTCCACAATTATTTTGGAGAAAACTCTAGGTTTTACTTAAGATTTCCAGAAGCATAATGAAATCACCCAGTACAAGTTAATCATAAAAACCTAAGCCAGATGAAGCTTTGTTTCTATGGCCACATTGATCTTATTGGCTCAGGGCATTTATAAAGCTTGTCCTCATTTTTTCTTATTGTCACAATTACATTTGCCATTTAAGGTAATCACAAGTTTCAAGTGTTAGCTCATGAACTGCTGTGAGGAGGAAAACATTTGGAAAATGTGTGGGAATATACTACATGCTCATTGATTGAGAGAATCAATATTCTTAAAATGACTATCCTTCCTAAGCTATTACATAGATATATACATATCTCAGAACTCAGAAGAACAAGACAATTCTCTGAAACCTCAAGAGTGAAGAAACATTCACTGATTTGGACATTACTTACAGAGTAGAGGAACCCTGCTATGATAATTGTCCTTATGCATGTGTTGGGCCAGGGACACTACCCACAAATACTGGTCTTCTATAGCAGGGAAGGCAAGTTCATAGAAAAATAAAACTCATAATACTTGGCAGATTTTTTCTACTTCCTCTATTCCACAGTGTACAGCAGCAATCGTGGCAGCAAGAGCAGCGGTGGTGTGGAGACCCAGGATGAGCATTCCTAAGAGGTGACTGCAAGGAATTCAAATGCATGGAACTCTACTAAGGTCCCCATCTCCACATCAGAAGGACGAAAGGCATGGTTTCACCAGCAAGTGGTCACTAGAAAGGCCCTGCTATACTTCACCTGTCTACCCCATAAGATCACATAGTTACAAAGGAACACCAAAAAGGAAGGAACTATCCTAAAAGGGAGAGAAGATATCACCACCCCTATCTGCCATGGAAACCAGGAGAAAACAGCACAGAACCCCACACTGAAAAGAGAAGGGAAGACTGGAGCCATGAAGTTTCAACAAGGAATACCAACATGCAAAATCTCTCTGATAAAGTTTTTCAGAGATGAAATGGTGAGGAAGTTAGTACTGATATGAACTGCAAAGTTTCAGTTGTGGTTTGATGCAGCATAAACAGAATTTTAGGTTCATGCTGGAAGTGGTAAAGAGAGAACCTTAAATTGCTTCCCAGTGGTTGGGAAAACTGACAACAACGATAGTGGGATGGTGCAATGGTGGTGGATTGGTGTTGGAATGTTGATTGCCTATAACTAAACCAATGACATAATAAAATTATAAAATAAAAAAAGATAGGGCCGGAGAGATAGCCCAGCGGATAAGGCATTTGCCTTCCGCGCGCGCTGGCCTGTGCTGGCCGGGTTCAATCTCGGCATCCCATATGGTCCCCCGAGCACCGCCAGGAGTCATTCCTGAGTGCAGAGCCAGAAGTAACCCCCGTGAGCATCGCTGGGTGTGACCCCAAAAAAAAGCAAGAAAAAAAAAGATAAACAAGTATATTGCTATCTAAGCCTGAACAATACCTAGACTTCTCTGGGCATTGGATGCAATGAAGTGTGGAAATGACTCCAAAATCAATGGGTGAAGGCATTTCCCATAAGCTCTATGACCTTTCAAATGATTGAGATGATGATATGAGGTTATTTAATTAACTGAGGGCAATAGAACAGATCTCCAGTTAAGAAACACAATGCATAAGAGAAAGAGTATGGTAAAGTAATATCAGAAGTCACTGAACTGAAGACTATAGAAGGCAAAATACTTGCTGCAAGGTAGCAGAAACAGAGTAACAATAGACATAAAATTAATTAGTGTGCAGGAAGCAATCATTAAAAATAGAAGATGCAAAACTGAAATAAATAAAAATAGCACAAGATAATTATGCTATTTTAAGCAAAATCTGGATTATAGAAATTCTTAAGGAAGAGATGAGAGGGAATTAATAACTCTTTATTTGAAGACTGAATAATGTACCCAGATCCAAGGAACTAAAAGTTTCAAAAATAAGCTCAGGGCCAGAGCCATAGTCCAGCGGGTAGGGTGTTTGCCATCCCATATGGTCCCCTGAGCACTGCCAGGAGTAATTCCTGAGTGCAGAGCCAGGAGAAACCCCTGAGCATTGCCGGGTGTGACCCAAAAAGCAAAAAAAAAGAAAAAAGCTCAAATAGTAAATCTTGAAGGCATATACTAATTAAAATCTTAAAAAGCCAAAGGGAGAGAAGATAATTCTGAGATCAGAAAGATCTAAGAAGGAACAACAAATAAGATTCCACATAAGATAAAAAATAAAAAATATACTATAAACAGAAAAGAATAGGTATAAATTAAAAAATATTAGATGGAAATAAATAACCCCTACTGTTGTCATTCAATTTGAAGGAATGACAAAGTATTATGAACAAGTCAAGTTTAAGAATCTCATGCCTATGGACCAGAGAAATAGAACAGAGCTTAGGGTTTGCCTTGCTCCAGTTCAATCCCTAAACTCTAAGTGGTTCCTATAGCACCTATACCTGAATACAGAGTGATGCCTGAGCACAGAGTCAAGAGTAAGCCCTGAGAATTGCTATATGTGATAGAAAGAAAGACAGACAGAAAGAT